>JANRGW010050477.1:0-12828 GCA_024733675.1 Psilopsiagon aymara | reverse complement strand
TTCAGCAGTAGCAGTCATTTTTCTCCTTCTTAGTAGGTGGTACAGCGCTGCGGTTTTGACTTTGGGCCTGGGAACAGCGCTGATAACACCGATGTTTTCAGTTGCTGCTCAGTAGTGTTCAGTCTGACCAAGGACCTTCTGAGCCTCATGCTCTGCCAGGGAAGAGGGGAAGCCGGGAGGAAGCAGAGCCAGGACACCTGACCCAAACTGACCAATGATGTATTCCATACCACAGCACATCATGCCCACTATATAAACTGGGGGCAGTTACCTGGAAGGGTTCGATCACTGCTGGGACGGGCTGGGTATCGGTCGGTGGGTGGTGAGCGGTTGTATTCTCTTCCCTTGTTATTTCCCTGTCATTATTATTATCGGTGGTAGCAGCAGTGGTTTGTGTTATACCTCAGTTGCTGGACTGCTCTTTTCTCAACCCATGGGAGTTACATTCTTTGGATTCTCCTCCTCATCCCTCTGGGAGCCGGGGCGGGGGAAGGAAGGGGAGGAGTGAGAGAGCGGCTGTGT
The DNA here is from genome assembly GCA_024733675.1 of Psilopsiagon aymara. Taxonomy (NCBI): domain Eukaryota; kingdom Metazoa; phylum Chordata; class Aves; order Psittaciformes; family Psittacidae; genus Psilopsiagon; species Psilopsiagon aymara. Next base: position 12,306 of record JANRGW010050477.1, on the reverse strand, counting down.
GGTTCTGAGTTATGGCTTGGCTTAAACCACGACACATGCACAGGGAACTGATACATTACTGGGGCCTATTCTTTCTGTCATTGAAATTCCAGTGAAAAGTTGCTAATCTTGACTATAATGTCAGGCTTTGAGGTGGGCTTCAGGGCAATTAAATGACTCTCAATGCAAGACAGGGCTTATTTTGTACCTTTCTACTCTTTGGCTGAAACTTTTTAAAGGAGAAGGTGCAGGTGAGTGGTGGTACTTGGTGTTGGCAGCTGTATCTGAGGAGCTGTTACGGGGCCCCCAACAGAACATGACTACAGACTGTCAGGAGTTCCAGTTTTGATGGCATGTTGGGGTGACGGTAGGCTAATCCTAATCTTAAACCAGCAGATGTAGGTCTTCAGCTGGAGCTCATTGACAGAAACCTTTCCCTTGCTGAACTGTGTGAAACATCAGCTAAAGGCACTAATTATGGCAGTAACTCAAAGCGGAGGATTCAGGGTATCAGGAGGGACATGCACCTGGGCTGTGCACAGCCAGGTGAGGGCTTAGATAAAAGTACAGAGGAGAGTTTATGAAAGAAGACAGAAAAAGAGAGTTAATGCAGAGTTTACAGGAAGAATATTGCTTTGGCTTTCCAAATGCTGACTGTGTTTTGTGTAGAATCCCAAAAGGATTTTGTTGGCTAGGAAGTTCTGCAACAAGAGTGCTTCGCATAAGGCCTTCCACTAAGAGAATAAACTTGTAATGCTTTATACAGAAACCGTTTTCAGGGACCTGGTGATGGATTTTGGGGGTTTGCATTGCTATTACAGTGTCCTGTCAGCACAAGAACTTAGTCGAAATCCTGTGACAATGACAAAACCAGCTTGCTCTGCGACGAGAGGGCTCTCCATTGTCAGCAGGGATGGCCATTGTTGGCAGGTTCACACTTGCATTCTGTGTATGGCTGCAGAAATCGTTCTGTAAAGGCTGGAAATCTGGAATTCCAGGATCTGCAGGTAGTCTAACAGTACTGTGAAGTGCTGCCTGGGAGAAGCACAGTGTGTTGTATAGTGGATCTGGAAAGATGGAATCATAGTTAATTCAGATAAATGAATTGAACTCCTTAGAACAGCTGCTTCATTTGGAATGTTGTTCTGCCACAGAAAGATTTTGTGTTCAGTTGAGCTGTGGGATCCAGCCTATGAGCACAAGCCCTGTTCTGAGACAGATGGGTTTGTACTCAACTTCAGAACAGATTGTCCACTTGCACTGAGGAAAAGTTATTATGACTGTGTGGCTGGGGAAAGGGGGTAGGGAGGCAAGCCCTGCATTAAAGTGCTTAGACGTGGTCTCTGCATTCCCTGCTTGCTTTTGTGCAGCCAAAGGTGTGAAGCTCTCTAATTGATCTAATGATGACCTCTGTGAAAAGACTGCCTTTTGACAAGACATGGGCTTAGGCATCTCTTCTCAAGCAGAGAAAATGCCAAGTGTTGTTACTTAGAAGCATTGTAAAATAAGATAGTGAGCAAAAATAGTGCACAGGCTTATGAAATGAATTTGGGTACAGAAATGCAGTTGAGTCTAACTAAAAAGTAGAGTCCAACTTGATCTTTTCCCTCATGTTGCAATTTGAAATAGAAAATGGAATAGAAATAAATGGTAGTATTTAATTCTTCTGGCAGACAATCTGCTCTTTCCACTCAAATTTACTCCTGCAGCAGGCAGGCTGGCAAATCAGTTTGTCAAAGCAAAGTAGTCTTTGAAAGGAAATATTTGAGTGAGAGGTGCTGGGGGGGAGCAGAGGCACCCCGGGTAGGTGTGATGAGGTATCTACGTTGCTGTTCCCAGTCTCAGCCCAGGCACCCAATTCGGCCATCACGGCTCAGACTGGCGTTGGAGTGGCCTCCACCGTGCACCTCAACCCCATGCAGTTGATGACTGTAGATGCATCTCATGCCCGGCACATCCAGGGGATCCAGCCAGCACCCATCAGTGCGCAGGGGATCCAGCCAGCACCAATCAGTGCCCAGGGCATTCAGCCAGCACCGATTGGGACGCAAGGACTCCATCCTGCTGCACCAATTGGTACACAGGGACTGCAGCCAGCACCAATCAGTGCTCAGCAGCCACAAGCTGACACCAAGACCTCAGGTAAGAGCAACCAGCAAAGTCCATTCTTTGGGCCTGGGTAAAGTGACTGAATTTGTCTTGCAGATTTGGCTTGTTTGGGGTTTTTTCTTTACTCTGATTAATGATCTTGCTATAGTCTCTCTGATCTGGTAGTGGACACCAAACACACTCATACACATATTCTTTCAGCCAATACTTTTTGCCTATATCTTAATTTATGGTGTTTGTAAGTGTACCAGCTGCAGGGGGTGGGTAGCCCCTGAACAGGTTACTTCAGTGGAAAAAACTCATAGTGCCTGAGCTTAAGTGATTCTCTCCAGTAAGGCCTTGTAGGAAAAGTAGTTTACAAGTAAAGGACATTTTCCACACTGTTCTGGTTATGTGTTAGGTAGCAGTAGAAATCAGAATGCAGCTAGGTACCTTCAGCAGCTGGTAATGTGATGTGGGACTGGGATAGAAACCATCTTTCATTAGAAACAACTGGTCTGATGAAACACCAACAACTTATTGAAGACCTGGGAGATGGCAACCCAGAGAATATGCTGTTACAAAGCTGCAGACATACTGTGTGCTCACTTCCTGACTGTCTAAATGCTCTGCATCAGTTAGTTGGCCAAACCGGCTTTGGCAGAAGGTCAGAATGTAAGCACAACTGATAGTGGCATGTATTGACCCAGAGAGTCTACCAGGACTGTTCTTTGACTGACCCGGTTGTTTTGGTGATCTCTCTAGCAATTCCTGCGTTTTCCATTGCTTCTGAGAGAGATTATTTCCCTAGCAGCAGTTGTTAGGCAGGAGGTAGTTCCCATCTTCCCTGCGTAAGGTTCAGTGATCAGATTGCTTGTAGCAAAGGTATTGCTTACAAAATGGTCTGAAAGCACTTTAGGTAAAGACTGAGGGAGTCAAGTGAGCATGGACAACATGGGCTCTGCAAACACCTGCTTTGTCATCAATTTTCCTTGAGTAACTGCTGCTTCTTCCTCTCTGTATCTGTTCTTCTCTGTGCTGTGTCGATGTCCATGCTCCCCAGCAGTAGTCTTGGCAGATGGAGCCACCATTGTAGCCAATCCTATTAGCAACACATTCAACACTGCTTCTTCAGCAACTACAGTTGTGCAAACCCATAGCCAGAGTGCCAGTGCCAGTGCACCAGCCCAGGGCTCTTCCCCGCGCCCAAGCATCCTCCGGAAGAAACCAACCACAGATGGGTGAGTAGAACTGAAGGTGATGTGAATGACACCTCTGTGCAGTCTAGCCTGGCTAAGTGGAACCATTTTAGTGGAGGTAGAAAGGTTCTAGTGAGTTATTTAGACAGCAGTGGTTTTGAGTAACCTGCTGATCCGTGAAACACAGTTCTTTTCCTCCCCCAGGGTAGGGTATAGTTTTCTCTTATTGTCAGTAATAAAATGAAAGGAAGGAGAGTTATCTCCTAGCTCTTGACAGTGACCTTTTGAGGGAAAGTGGATTTGAGGCTTTCTTGCTTAGTGTAATAAAACCAAAGAGTTTATTATCTACTAAATGAGCATCCCGTGTTTTGTCTTCAGTGCTTTTCTTGGGAGAATATGTGGATGAGTGGAAAGCACAGTATTAGTACCCTGCTGTGAAATCTGATTAGGAAAAAGGGAGGGAGTAACTTAAACTCTTCAAAAATTTTATGTTGTCTGTCTAATTTTAAATGCCTGAATAAAGAGGCAAGAGACAGTTTTAGACTTAACAATGCATTTCCTCCCAACTAACAACTGAGAACGTTTGGAACTGATGTGTCCTGTGAGGCTAAAATTGCATCCTCTTTTATTTGGGTGGAAACTTTTTATTAAGGCAGAGAAGCTGCAGGCTGTAAAAGTGAAACAGAAATGGAAGAAGCAGAGGTAGATCACCAAAGAATGTTTCCATTTAGAGGTTGAAAGTTTTGGACAACAGTTTGACTTCCAGCCCCACAGGAGACTGAATGGTCTCTAAATACTTTTCTCTCTTCAGCCCTATGCTGCCTAACATCCACATTGATGGCATGAGGTCTTGAAGTCAGGCTTTGACACAGTCTAGTCCAACTAAAAGAAGCAGATGTCTGAGCACTGTTTAGTTCCAGATGATTTGCTCAGTCTTGAAATAGTGGTGGAGGACAGTGGCATAGCCAGACCTCCTTTTGTCCACTGTTGGAGCCTTGTTTCAGTAAAACAGTGGCTGGGGGGATGAAAGTAAAGCTGGCGTTCTAAGAGAACGGTGGTATTTCTCTTTGCATCAGGGAGGTGGCAATCTTAGATGTGTCTGTCTCTTACAGGCTGGCAGTCCGGAAAAGCTTAATTCCACCTCAGCCACCTGAAGTAGCTAGCACACGTGTAGAGAATACCATGCGAAGCACATCTGGATCACCAAGGCCTGCTGGGTGAGGCTTTAAGACAAACAACCAACTGCATCAGAATATTTCCCTTGTATCTGTTTGATTTGTATTTGGCTATTGGTGTGTTTTAGTTTGAATTTGTCAGGCTGATGACTTCAGACAGACTAGACTAGTCCTGCTGTTGTGAAGCTGAGGCAGTAGTCTTTTAAAAGATGCAGTTATAAGCTTTCTTAGAAACAAACAACAACCCCTCTGCTGTTGTAAAGGAGAGACCTTGAAACTTTTTTTCTATAGTACTTGGAAATTAATGCTGGGGAGTCATAGAATCATAGAATAGTTTGGGTTGGAAAGGACTTTAAGATCATTTAGTTCCAATCCCTACCCGTGTCATGGGCAGGTAAAATAAAGGTAAACGGAGCTTCTATCCTGCTTTAGTTGAGTTCTGGGGCTTTACAAGTTGTTGTTTTGTAATTGTGAGCTGTAGTAGGAGCTCCTGCAAACAAGGGATGGGAGGCAGTAAAATTTAGGTTAAAAATTCCTGTTGTCTGCATTGTGAAACTGTCTCGATCCTTTTGTAAGGATTTTGGTGTTACCTGGAATTAGTCATGAGATGTGCTTGTTAGGGTGAGTGAAAGAAAACAGCATTTATGATAAATACAATGTTAGAAAGGGAGTGAGGGAGGAGATGTAACTGAGATGACACCTGTGGTTGGGAAACACATTACTGAGCCAGGTGTTACTCGCAGGTGCAGGAAAAACAGGATAGTCTGAATCTAGCTTGGCTCGTTCGCTTTGTGCTAGGTGGTCGCGGCTGAAGAGCAGCTAACTTCAGTTGGTTTTGTCTCTTTTATGTTACAGTGCCAAGCCAAAACCTGAAATTCATGTGTCCATGGCCACTCCAGTCACTGTGTCTATGGAGGCAGTGCCTAACCAAGGTGGTGAGCAGCCCACCATTGCGGTTCCCCCCACCTCCCAGCAGCCCCCCTCTGCCATTCCAACCATCATCGCAGCAGCCAGTCCCACCTCGCAGCCTGCAGCAGCGCTCTCCACCATTCCAGGAGCTGTTCCAGCTGCTCCACCAACTTCCACTGCAATTGTGGCAGCACCCGCTCCTCCATCAACCATGAGCGGTGCCCTGTCAGCGGTGCTGGGTCCTGCAGCGCCAGAGATAAAAATCAAAGAGGAAGTGGAGCCCATGGATATCATGCGGCCAGTATCTGGTAGGTGGTTGTTAATCATCAGGTTGCTTCTTTTGTTGTTGAGACAGTGGAGAAATTAGGAGGATTTCAACATATCTACCCTGAAAATGGAATTACATCTCTTTCATGGTAGCACAGAACACCAGTCAAAGGGCTCCCGTATGCCTTGTTACTCATAAAGTTCTTATTTGCCTTTTGCCTAATCTCCCACAAAGTCACTTGTTACTGTGACTGCTTTTTTCATGTTCAACTCCAGAGAGTCTGTTTGAATTCCATCCTTAAAGCACACGTGCTCAGCAGCAGTAATGATATATTGTGAATCAGTTCAGTTATTTTCAGCTTTCTCACAAATCCTGCTGTTCAGGTCCAAGGGGCTGTCTTCTATATGAAGAAGTAGTGGCCAGAGTAGGATTTCATGGTGCCTTCCTGTGATTCATGGATATTTGTCTCTAGAACTCTTTAAAGTATTTATTACACTGCCTCACTTGCCCAGCTTGGCCATAGTTGCTATCAGATAGCATGATCAGAAAAATGCAGATCCTTGTGGATCTCAGGTCAGGCACTGTACAGTGGTAAAACGATCTGAATGCATCCCATGTTCATGGATATCAGAGTTCTGTTTTAGTTGCTGGTTTTATCTCTCCACTTGAAGTTGTACTGTGTGATGGAAGAAGCTGCTTTTTACAAGCTCCTCTGCAGGACAGGCAGAGAGTATTGAACTCTTTAGGATTCTTTTATCTCTTACTGGCAATTGTCAAGAGTTTCCATCCCGGCAATGTTTTGCTGCAGTCTTAGTCACAGCTGATTGAGCTTTTCCTTTGGAGTGTCAAAGTGTCAAATTGCCTTAAGCTATGTGCCATGCTACTGTTCAACTTCAGAGGTGTGTCAGTTGGTGCAGTAATGTACTGCTCTGGTGCTGTTGACTTGGCAGTAAAAGTAGGCTTTTGCAAGGAGAGTACTGCAGTCCCTTCTGATTGCATATGACTCTACTGCAAGAAGAAAAGGACTCACTTGCTATTGACTGTGATCCATGCTGGTGTACAAACATAGCTTTGTTTTTTTTTCCCTACAGTAACACAAGACAGATGTTAGCATGGATTCCTTTTTGTAGCATTAAACTATCATAAGCTTCCAATATGAAGGAACTGAAGGGATAGTTGTCTCTGCTCTGATTATTTTTTAATGCTTTTATATATGAGACATGGAAGATCTTAGCATATAGATTTGTCTTAGCAATTACTGCTGGCTTAATATTTGGCTTTCCAGATACATGGAGCTGAAGCACTCGTACCCTTTGCGCTCCTCTCAGTGTGCTGCAACAGGAGCTACTGTTGTAGTCTTCAAACAACGTGTGTTACCTTTCTGCTGCTGATGGTTTGGGTTCTTTTCCTCTTTCCTGCCTCTTAGCAGTCCCTCCTTTGACTACCAGTACGGTGTCTCCATCTTTGGCATTGCTGGCCAACAACCTTTCAATGCCTCCGAGTGATTTGCCACCCGGTGCCTCCCCGAGGAAGAAACCCCGTAAGCAGCAGCATGTCATTTCCACAGAGGAAGGAGACATGATGGAAACAAACAGCACTGACGATGAGAAATCCACTGCCAAAAATTTGCTGGTGAAGGCAGAGAAGAGAAAGTCACCTCCAAAGGAGTATATAGGTAACGTCATCTCTGACATCTTTTTTCCTCTTCAAGCGTCTGTATTTTCCATTTATTGCTCAGAGAAGATGCTCTGTCTTTCTCGTGCTTCCTAAATATAAATACTGCAGAACTCAAGTACCTGTTCCTCAGCACTTTCTATTTAGTGATGTTCAGGGAAAATGACCTCTCTCAAGCATCATTTTATATGAGGTAGCACTTACCAATCTTCTGCTGGGGCTCCTGTGTCATGCTGATCTCCTGCTCTTACCTACTTGATAATAATGCAGTTCCCCCGGATCCTCTTCTAGATGAGGAAGGTGTGAGATATGTCCCTGTGCGTCCAAGGCCGCCTATCACACTGCTCCGTCATTATCGTAATCCTTGGAAAGCTGCCTACCACCACTTCCAGAGATACAGCGATGTGCGGGTAAAAGGTCAGTCTGCTGCTTGTAGTTGGACACTTGCATTCCCCCAGGATGAACCTCTTCAGCATGCCTGTTAAGGGTGTCTCAGGAACATTCTTAGCTAGCTGGCATTGGTAAGCAGTCCCAGAAAAAGGTGTTGATTGCACTCGGGAAAATAAAGCTTGCTCAAGTGAGCTGATGACTTCGGCTAGCGAGATGTTGCCTCCCTCTCTTCCGTACTTACGATAAAGGAGGAAAGAAGGGGAGGACACTACACAGAACTGCCTAAAAATCTGTGTAAAATTAAGAATCGTATAGGTTATTGAGAAATCTATTTACTTCCAGGGATAGAAACGTACTAAGGAAGTAAACCTTAAAGAAGTGCCATGTATGGTGATACTTACACTTTAGTTCTCTGACCTTCCTTTTACCTAACAGACTTGCCAGTTCAAAAACCTTCTAGATTTAATATTTAGGATATAATTTTCTGGAAATACAGCTAACTTGTTAGTAAGCAAGAGCAGCGATCAGATATGTGGCAGATGGGTAGCTGGTTTCCTGTCAGAAGCAAACCGTTGCTCATTCTCATTTATTAGGACGTACGGAGAGCAGAATTTAAGCTAATGTTTTTGTCTGGGAAAAGACGCTTGGCAAACTCCTGAAATCTGAATAACATATGTTTTTATTTCTTGGCAACAGAAGAGAAGAAGGCTATGCTGCAGGAGATTGCCAATCAGAAGGGTGTATCCTGTCGTGCACAAGGGTGGAAGGTCCATCTCTGTGCGGCACAGCTACTTCAGTTGGTAGGTGAATGGAGCTTGCAGCTTCCTATGACATGGGGGGGACACAGAGTTGTGTAAGACAGGAGGATATATTTTCAAACTGGTCATCTGACATTGGGAATACCATAAAGGAGCTGTTGTGTAGAGCCCAAAGGGAGTGGGACGTGCTTTCCCCTTTCTCAGGAATGTGGCTTAAGTGGCTTGGAAACTTAAGAGTGTTGATTTTGATCCAGACATAAGAGCTGATGTATTTTGTACAGATGATCAAAATTGGCAACTCCCTCCTGCTGATGCACAGGTCTGAAGAAGCGTCTGTTTGGGATGGTGCGGCTGATCTGAGGAGGCAGCACTGATCCACATTCCTGGATGCTTCTGTTTCAGGTTGGGGGTGAGGTAGGTGCTCTGCATTCTAGCACCAAACTCCCCAAAACCTCTGCATTCCTGGAATAGTATTGTGAGAAATAGGGGAAACCGTTCTGGTTAGGATCCATGTTTGTTCAGAAGTGGAGCAATCCTGTAAATAGGATGTTAGTAAGAATGATAGTGCCACACTCCATGTCAGAGGCTCCATCTTCTGAATTACTAACAAGAGCAGCTGAGAGGGGAATGGATTATCATCTTCTCTGTGTAGCGTTCTTAATGTGGGCGAATGGCCTAGCGGCGAACCTTCTCAAGAGGTGCTAATGTCTTTTAGACAAACCTGGAGCATGATGTGTACGAGAGACTGACTGCCCTGCAGGAGGGACTCATTCCTAAGAAAAAGGCAGCGACAGATGATGACTTGCATCGAATCAATGAACTGATACAGGTGGGTTCCTGTGGCCTCTCAACCTGCTTTACCTTTAATCACAAAATACCCTGCTGCAGTTAGTAAGAGCTAAAGCTGGCTTAAAGGAATCCACACAGGTACTATTCATGTGTTTCCAGTGTCATTCATTGCAAGCGGTATTAGGGAAAGGTGCAGTGAAAGCTTTAGGCTAGACAGTCTGCTGTTAATGATGACAGTGTTTCATTTCAGGGGAATATGCAGAGGTGTAAACTCGTCATGGATCAAATCAATGAGGCTCGAGACTCCATGCTGAAGGTCTTGGATCACAAAGATCGCGTTTTGAAGCTTTTAAACAAGAATGGAACTGTCAAGAAAGTGTCCAAATTAAAGCGAAAAGAGAAGGTCTAAAGCCAGAATAATGACTCTGGAAACGGAGAACGTGTACAGAATGGAGTTGAACCTTTTTGTAGTTTGGGTTTATTTTTAAGCGGAGCATCTGAATAAAAAAGGATGAGTTTAGGGAACAGATGGCAAGAGATGGACATGTGAAGCCTGGTGACCTGAAGGGATTGCCACTGATCTGTCATAATGAACAAAGATTTCTCTCAGGCTCATCCCTTTTTAAAGTCTTTCCAGTCCCATTTGTTTAACCCTCCTGATGTGTCAGTGCCTACTAATTGGAACTAGCGATGCGATGTGCGGTGGACAGTGCGCTCCTTCTGTTTGCAGCTTAGGGGTAAAAGCACACAAGGTGTGTAGGTGCCTGTAACGCAGGTGGTTCTGCAAGGGACATGCAGGTATCGACCCAGACAGCAGCCGTGCTTCAAAGCGTTGAAAATGACACCACTCTCAGTCACCCCATTCCGTTCTTGTTCTGATTTTTCCAGTGTCTGAAGTAGCCTTTTTAAACCAGTGCCACTGCACTAGGAGACCTGCCCCATTCAGGATCTCCAATGGCTCAGAAGTCCTAGCTGTCAAGTTAAAAACAAGGAGAAAAAAAAAAAGCAAAGGGGGGAGGGAGAGGGTATCATTTCAAAGTGATTTTGTAGTGTCTCTGTGTGTGTGTGTGTGTGTGTGTGTGTGTGTGTGTGTCTATGTTGGTGCGCTGGGATACTTGTTTTGAAGTACCTCTTGCCACAGAGGTCCTCCTGTAGCTGGTGTAATGTTAATTGTATGTACACATACATCCTGCAAACATGAATAAAGGACTTGGAGGTTTTTGTATGTGAGCGGTTTGTATACCTCTCTGCTAGTGAGCCTGTTCAACGTGTAAACTCGAAACCAAGGTAAATCCTTGAAAGAAGCTTTCTGGGGAGAAGAAACAAAACGTATGGTAGTCAGCCTCTTATGCTCTGGAGGGAAGGTAAGTTAATTCTCCTTTCAGGTCCTGAGGATGCAATGCAGATTTGCCCCTATGCACTTGTGTGTTTAACCTTATTTTTTTTAGCAAGGCTGCCACATCCGTTCATTTTTAGTCTCCTTGGTGGGAAGCTTCACTTCATGAACTATATCTGCTTTAAAAATACTTGTCTTTTCCCCCCTCATCCAGTTATAGGGCTGTTATCTTGACTTTATTCAGAACTGAGTTATTTCATAATACAGAACAGACAAAAAGAAGGTATTCTTTATTTCTGATCATCTTTTTACTAGGGAAGTAAGTATAATGTCCATTTTCATGCTGTTCTTAAGTTTGTCCATGCGTTAAACACATTTCAGGTTTATGTGGATGGCAGTCTCATGAGCTTGATTTTTGCTTTTTAAATTACAACTACTTGCATTGTAAGATAAAATTCCAGCACAATGCTGTTATTGCTTCCTCACTTCCTTGTGTAGAAAGCAAACATCATTTACAAGCCCAGAAAGAGCTTGTACATTCTTGTGTATGTTGAAATGCAAGAGGTGAGACGTGATAAGCACCAATTTAACTGATTCCCACGTTTACATGTTGTAGTTCTTGCGCGTGTTCAGTTCCCAAAGCACAACCGGTCAAGTGTTTGTTTGTCATTGCCATGGTAATACTGACATGCCAACGCTCCCAGGTTCATAAAGCCTCTGCAGGGATTATAAAGTGCCTTTTGTAGTGTTGAGACCTGTTCTGCATCGTTGGCAAAGTGCTTTTGGATGAAGGCCAAGGCCATAACTGTAAAAGGTGAGATATTTTTGAGGGGGAGGGAGCTACAGAAATTAACAGTCTTTTCTTCTAAGCTCTTTGTACCTGATTTTCTGGAACCTCAGTTTACATAAGCTGGTATTCAAGGCTTAACACCTAGACCAAAATGATCATGCTATTCCATAACCTTGAATGGTAATGATTTCACTGTCGGTATAATGCACAAAAGCCATATAGATTATGTGAGAGAGATTGAGATCCACTGACCTTCAGCTGAGGTGCTGTTTTCTTGCCTCGTATTTATTCTTTATTCTGGGATCAGGTACGCTTTCGCACTCTTAGCTGGTTTGTCTCTTGCGGCTGAACGTGTAGCGCGCTTCTGTGTAGGAACACAGTCTGTTCTTCAGCTTTTTAAGCGTTCTCATAACGAAATTGGGAAGCAACGTTGCTGTTCGCCGCAGGGTTTCTCTTTTGTACGCTGGCAACACCTCATACAGCTGGAACACCTCCACTTTTACACTAACCCTCGGCCCAAGGGCTTTGAATGCTCAAAACAACCACCTCTGAGAGAAGTCCTCTGAGAAGGGAGGTTGGGCCGCTGTTTTTATATGCTAAAGCGGTGTGGGGATAACAGCTTTGCTGTGGTGTTTGTGATAGGGTGGTGTACAACGGGCCGAGGACTCGGTGCCCCTGTGGGCCATAAGCAGCATTAGGGATGTTTAAGGCTGGTTTTGTTGCGGCGCGGTTGACATCCGCGAGCGGCCTCGCCTATATCCGTCCCTCTCTTCACAAGCGGAAACACACAGAGACCGCGCTGAGGCTGCGGCGGGGTTCGTCCCCGGGACCGGGTGAAGGCAGCGGCCGGCGGAGAGCCGCCTCGCTCCGTGCGGCGGGGCCGGGGGAAGGCAGCGGCCGGCGGAGAGCCGCCCCGTTCCGTGCGACGGGGCCGCGTCTCCCCTCAGCCCT
>JANRGW010050476.1:0-32915 GCA_024733675.1 Psilopsiagon aymara | reverse complement strand
ATGAGGAAGAAATTCTTTCCTGTGAGGGTGGTGAGGCACTGGAATGGGTTGCCCAGGGAAGTTGTGAATGCTCCATCACTGGTGGTGTTCAAGGCGGGGTTGGTCATAGCCTTGGGTGGCATGGTTTAGTGTGAGGTGTCCCTGTCCATTGCAGGGGGGTTGGAACTTGATGATCTTAAGGTCCTTTCCAACCCTAACTATTCTATGATTCTATGTGGCACTTACTGGATGATGCAAACTACAAGGCCATAAATATAATAAGTAGTCACGTTTGTGGTCTGCAAGTAAATATATCTATGCTTTGGTTAAAACTCAGGTTGATATTAACTGAGTCAGAGATATCTGAAGCTTCTTTTGCTTGCCAAGAAAACCTGTAGACCAAAGGCTCAAAAGAGAGCTCATGCACTCTGAAACAATACCATACACACATGTATAAAACAGTGAACTTAAATGCAAATACACAGACACCACATAATTAAATTAGTGAATTGCTATAAAACAAAACCCAAGAGTTGATTTGCAGAACTACACAAGTCAGAAAGACACGGCCAGTCCCCAGTCTCATGAGATGAACATTAAAGGAAGTTTTTGTACCTTTGTGCTTGACCTCTGATTGGGATCTTCTCTGGAATGCAAAAGTCCTGCTCCCAAAGATGGTAACTGAGTTTGAAACACAGATATCCGACCACCCGTTGGAGACATCAATTTAAATGCAGCCTGAAGAGCAGGGCCCAATGCACTGTGTGTTTCTCTTGTATTGGTGAACATATTTGGTAATGCATTCAAAAGATCTTTTATGAGCTGCAGAACAGATTGAAAGGTGTTTATGAGATTTTGCAAGCTTGGAATTTTCTAAAAAGCTGAAGTGGAACAACTGGTAGGCAAAAAATTCAGCTTAGTTTCGACACACTAAGGAAAACAAAATAAATAATAGATTTAAAAACTATGATGCATCAAACAAATAACATGTAGTACTTCTATAATTAAAAAGTAGCATTGGAATTACATATTATGAAGACAGGCATGAATTCAAAGTTTAAAAGGAACCTCTTTATTTAACTTTTTTCTACATTCAATGACATGTTTTCAGTCATCGTACCTCTTTGCTTTCATGGAGATTTACAAGTAAACTATCTGGTGTAGGTAGGAAAATATCTGTAGGGAGAATGGAAAAAAGCATCTTACTAAAATAAGCCCACAAATATCAAAATAGAATAAAATATTTCACTGCCCACTGCTATATGTACCCTAAAAGACAGCCTACTTTTCTGACACATGTATTAGAGAGAATAATACAATCTGTACAGAGCTTGTTTTATTCAAAGCAAAATCAAATTCAAAATTCACTTTTTAAAACACCACCTACTCTGTAGTTAGTATAAGATTATTTTTTTAAAATATATTCCCTTTATATTCAATAAAATTGACCTAATCTCAGAATATTGGAGAGATTCTCATCTTTCTTCTGGGGAAAAAAACAAAAAAGAAGAAAAAATAGTTCTTCAAAAACATCTAGTTTCCATCTTCTTTCAACTTACCATCGATATCTGAGACAATCAGCATCTGAGGCTGCGATAAGCCTTCTTGCAAGTTGTAGAACTGAACAGTGCTGTCAAACGTTATGAACCCTATCCTTGTCCTCGAGTCTCCAGGCAGCCTGAAGCATTAAAAAAAACCCAAACAAACAAACAATTAAACCCTAAATTTATCTCTCAAGATACATATGTAGACATAGCTCCTGCTGATGTTAGCAGAAACTCAGCTCATGTATCAAGGGTGAACAAAAGAAAGGAAATCTGAAACATGAATACAAGTAATAATTCTTCAGTATTTTCTGAAAAGCTGGGAAAGTGATACACTTTAGAGGACTGTTACGGATAAGCACTCGTGAGTATATTAATGCTTTGTTCCAAGTCAGAACTTAGTAGGTTTGTTTAAACATTACACTGACATAGGACAGAAGGTAGCCTTTTCAGTTTAATAGAAAATAGTTTGTTCTACTTTTTCTCAGTTAAACCCCCACATTTACTAACATAGTTAAAAGAGTACTCACAGCCCTAAATCAAAATCCAGTCTCTCTACAATGCAACATACTTATTTCTCATGTGGCTCATATTCCTATATATGGTATTAGAAATACAGGAAGAAAAACTGAATGAGATTTCTCAAATAAAACAGCAAATGCTGAAAACCATGATGGTGAACAAAAGCAATAGAGACTAATATAATACTGGTTTTACCATCTAGGTATACAAATTAACTGGATGTACTGATTTTCCTGTAGACTTTGTATGGAATTTTATGAGTTTTCTAAAATAATTTATCATGTTTCTGAGACTCACTGTACCTTTTGATATCTTTACTGGAAATTAAAATCAAGTTTCCTATGAAACACTTGTAGAAAACAATTTTCAGAGTGAGATCTCAACAGGATGTAAATTAGTTTTCAAAACACATAAACTGTAAAGTTTATTAACCCATGCTCGTAAAGCACCACCACCAATCCCATACATGCTGTTCTAGCATAAAAGTGAGAACAGAGAGGTAGCAGCACAGGTACACCTGTGTAGCTGTGATCTGAAAAGGACCAAACTGAAAACCAGACAATTGGTTATCAGACATTTCAGACAGTCTCGCATGAGAGGTTACAAAATTCCAGGACATAGCACCTCAGCCATTTCAGATGAACAGGCCGATTTAATCTCTGTAATTTAGTTATTTTTGTTGGTCTTCTCAAGGGGAAAGATAGTAGTTTATAGATGCTTGCACAATCAGCATGTTCCTAGAATTTACAGCGACATACACTTTGCATATAAATAAGTAAATTATTTGCAGATCCACCTTTAACCACATGCAGGGAAGAAAGCTCTCATCATGTAAATTGCTTCAGCAGCTGTTCAGGTTTTTTTTAGAGAAGCAAGTTGCACATCAAAATCACAGACAACAGAACTTCTGTCCTTCAGGGACAGAATATCTGAACACTACATGCAAGTTTTCTACAAAACTGTATGTTAGTTAGTATTATTCATAACAACACATTAGCTAATTTGAAAAGTTTATTTATATTCTTACTTGTCTAGGTTTTCCAGCAATGACTGGCAGACTATTGTCAAATATCCAGCCTCCACTGCATTATGAGACACATCTAAAACAAATAAATATACCGCAGGCTGAGGAGGACGAAGCTACAAAGTAAAAAAATAAAAATAAAAAAAATGTTCAAAAATCATATTTAAAGAAATGTTAAAAATGATTAGTCATTACAAAGGGAAGTGGGAAAAGGGAATACTTAAAGCAAAGCAAGGTATACATTACGCAGTAAAACTGATTTATTAACTAGAAGTCATGTGGATAGACTTAACTAAAATTCCCAGTGCTCAATAGTTCCCATTTGTAATAAATATATAATGCTTCCAAACAGAAATTTGGTGGGTTTAGTCTCTCCTTCCAACAGTCTCAAACACGACTCTTTCATACCAGATACAGAATTCGCTTTTCAAAACATAACTGTTCTTTCAGTACGTGCACAATGCAATCCAATAAATGGAATTAAAATATTCTACCTATGTACTTCTCCCAACCATGTAACAAGCTATACTTACTCATTGCCAAATGCCTTGGCCACAGTATTTAAATTCAAAGACAAGAAATTTATTTCTGCTGTTATTAATGTCATTATGAACAGGGCCTTTTCTCAGGCCTTGTTTATCTTTCTTGAAGACGAGACTACTATCACAGCACTTATAGACTGACTCCTAGTTAGAATAATTTCTGTCATAATTACCAACAAAAAATCTGAACCCAACTTAATTCCCTCATTATTCCATTGATCTTTCAAAATGTCTTCAAAATGAGGGAGAAACCCAAAACCCACAATGCATCAAACTTAAACCAGACTAATGCTACGTTAACCTACACTGGACAACTACATGCATCGCAATTGCATCTAACTATCTACATTTATTAAAACTCAAAATAAGTATTTTAGCTATCATATGGTATTAAGAGGACCTTCACAGGAAAATTAATACACACCACTGGAGAACTAAGCAGCATTAATTGCAAATGCATTTATATTAACACGCATTTATTAATAATTGGTGTTGAAGCTACCATTAAAACTTTTTTTTACCATATAGTCCGAGGAAGCAATGAATTCCACTGTAGAATTTTGGACCTCTGGCCGTTTGTGAGGTTCTCCATAAGATCGCGTCAGAGGATTATACATAAATTCTTCAGGAACTATAAAACACAAAAAAACCTGGGTTTATTTTTTCAAGAAAGTTCATGGCAAATAAAAAGTATTATGACAGCCAAAGGAAAGGGAATCTAATGCAGACATTTCAATTACCACTACCAAGAGAGAAAGACTTACATTAAGGATACATAAAACAAAGGAACTTTTCAAGCATCTCAAGCAACAGCAAAGTTAAATAATCGGAAACCAAAGAAGGCCTATTTCAAACAGTATCTTCCCAGCTTTAAAACACCAATGCAAATGGAGCATTTCACAATAACAACAAGCTTTGACTTCTACTGTTTCTCATAACCTCTGGCCTCGATCACAGACAGTATCAGCTGTCATCATGTTTCCATTTGTATGTTGCAACAACAGTCTATGGAGTAAGTTGATTCTATTATAATCAGGATAATATGATTACATCTTCTCCGTGTCCCTGAAAACTGCAAAACAGCCTTTTACTTCAGAAAATGCACAGAACATTTGACTTATGATCCAGAGCTTTTTTAAAAAGAAAACAAAACCCACCTTAGGAACACTGTCATTTTAATCTACATTTTAATCTAAAGCATCCCAGGGATGATATGATGCAAATACTTGAAAGCAATTTTATTAATGCAAGCTTCTCTTGCTACAAAGACTCACCATCATTAACTCTGTAGCACAGATTGCATTTCCACCTCCTTTGATCAATGAAAGAAACAAAAGGGTTGATATATGTCCTGCAGGATCTGCATCTCACTATTGTACTTGATGTTATTACTGGTAATTGCTAAAAAGAAACAATGGAAAACTGTAACAAAGGTACACAATACATTTTATAGAAAACATTACGGCGCAGTACTGCGCATAAAAGCTTCACAAGACTAGATATTCTAGGATCTTTCCCTTTATATTTTCTAGTTAATTTTCTGAGAGTAATTATGATGTCCATTAAAAATACCCTTCCCTTTAAAATCAGGAGAAATAATATTTATTATCTTAATCCAATCACACAAATCAAAAGTAGTAACAAGATCTTTAATGAAATTACTTTAAATTACACTGTTACAATGACACAGGTACTATAGTAACAGGAATAATGAAAGACAGGACAACTTTGTGTGACTAAACATGACAGAGAGCAAACCTTACACCAAGAGCACACATCATAGGAAAAGAAGTCATATCAGACAGCTATTTACCTTTTCACATAAATACAAATAAATTAAATGGAGAGAGGCTGCTTAACACTTACGAACAACCTTGCATTGTGTTCACCCTCTACTGACAGCATTTATCATGCCAGTAACACATTCAACATAAGCACTTGCCTCCAAGAGGGTACTGTAAATACCTTTTCGAGAGGTATCTGACAGTTCTGAGCCTAACACAGTGTAGTAATTCAGAGCTTCAGAGAACCATTGGCAAGCAAGGATTTCCAAGAATAAGGAAAGAATTATGAAGGACTTGTCCAAAGCTTTTCCCTCATGAATTAAAATGAGGTAGCAAATCAAGGTTTTTTTTCTCCTCCTCCTAAGTCCCAAACAACTTAGGCCTTACAGTTCATTATATTTTATTGTCTCAACAAAAATAAATGAGTATATTAAGTACATATATTAAAAAAAGAAAAAGTAAGCTACTGTACCGTTAGGTCTCTGAAGGGATGTAGCAACAAACCTAAAGGAAGTTTAGCTTTGTTTAACAAAGCCTGTGTCTGTGGAATATTTGTCAATGTACATCGAAATGAACTGAAAAGAAAAACATTATGTTGAAAATAGAATTTTAAAAGATGTTTAAAACATTGTGTTAACACCTGATCTTAAAGAACTCTGAAATCTAAGAAATCCTGTTTTACATAGCTGATTCAATAAATAAAAGTAATGAATTGAGGAGATTAAAGAAAAGCCTTCTAAAGAAACAATAAAAATATACTCCTCCATTCCTCAGTTTAGTAGTTCAGCAATGCAGGTATATCAAACTGGCAATAAGGAGATAAAACTGCTTTAGATACAATGATCAATGCAAAATGCTTCATTTTTTATTAATTATAAAGAGCTTTTTAGGGGGATGAAGGAACTAAAGAAGGAATACAGTATTTGCTAGTTCTCAAAAAAAAAATATTGATAAAACAGTACAAAAGGACCTCAAGTACTGAGAAAGTCACAATATTTTCTTCTGCTTAAAGTGGAAGATGAGCTTAAAAGATTAAGTAAGGTCACTAAAAAATCCCAAAGCACAAAGAGTGCTGTCCAAAGTGCTCCAATACATCAGAATCACTTTGAGACCCTCCTCCATTTTCTGATGGGACATGCATTGTCACTAGCGTAGTAAGCTGAGTTAGTGTGAGGCAACGAATAACACTTATTTTGTAATTAAAATTATGATTTTTGAGGGACAGCAGTTTCCATTGTATCTAGCAGCACCTGATTTGGGACAGTAAAGAGTACTGATTAATGTTAATAGGCGGTGAAAAGATAATGGTAATCATGATTACAATTATCACAGGAAAATGTGTTCAGAATTTATTCAGTGTATTTAGACATGATCATCAAAATTTTCTGGAAAAAAGTCCTAAGCAATATTATATTCTATGAGATGTACTGCATGACAAAAAGGAGTTTATTAATAGATTTTTTTTCTTTACATGGAAAAAAACAAAGCAAAGATTAAGCAAATCTGATGTTGTAATAAGTGAGCCACACTCAATGCATTCTGATGGCAGGACTATTTCAACCTTTATATAGCGATGTAGAGGATAAACCTATTTTCAAGTGAGTTATATTAGCTCATTACAAAGTTTGAAAGTCAGGAGTCAGTTTAGACTTTTTTGACACTAAGTATAATTATTAGTCACTGGGTCTAGACACAGTACACTTACTCTGGACTGCAGTTTAATTTCCTAAGATCAGAATTCAAGTTAGGCACAGGGGCTGGAACTGAAGATACAGGCAAAATATTTCTATCTTGTGTGAGGTTTACTGGTCTCAAGCTTTCTGGCTGCTGACTATGCTGTAAACTTAACCCTCCTATGGAAGAGGACAGCTGGTTCACACCTTGATATTGCTGAAAAAAAGTGAGAGCATTGCAAATGGGTAAATACACAGTCATGTTTAAATAACAACCTTAAATCTTCCTGTAATCCCAATTCTTCCAGACATTGTATTAAAAAAGATACAGCAGTAATTAATAACATTCCCAAACAAGAGAAGAGCTGTATGGTAGAAATTAAAAAAATGCTAAGACAAAAGTGACGTAACACCCAAATAAGTATCACTGGACAAAATTCAAATTCATTATACAAATCAACACTGGAGGTCTCACATGAAACTCCAAGCTTTCCAGGCATAAGAACCCCCCTTCCCCCAAAGGGTTACAATGTAATTTGTCCAAGCTACAAAAACTTTAAAAATGTAAGTATTTTTAAATTAAAACCAAAACACTATAAAAGAGGAGAAAAGGTTAGGTTAGGTTGGAATGCACGCTTGAGGTCTGGCAGTCCAACGCCCAGCTCAAGCAAGGCTAACCTCAAAGTTAGATCATGTTGTTCATAGTCTTGTCTAGCTGAGTTTCAAAAATATCTAAGGACTGATGATTTCATAGCACAATCTGTTCCCCACTCCTATTCTGAAGAATTTTCCTTTATAGGTCCAATCAGAATTACTGGGTTTTGCTCTTTTACTTTTTACTCTGGAAAAGAGCCTAACCTCTCTCCCCTCCTTCTGCATCTGCATTTTGCCTCTTCATCAGATTTCACTGCTCCTGGGTGACTCACACAAGCATCACGAGGCAGGTGACTGTACTTGAGTTCTTGGTCCTCCCTTTACCAAGAAAAAGAACAGATGGAAGCAACCAGCTACACCACACACCCAGCACAGGCTCAACAGAGCTCTTTCCACTGGACCCTATGACTTGCTTGTAAGGTGATTTAATGCTTGAGATCATAGCCCATAGTAGTGCTCTTATCAGACATGGTTTTGCTGATGAAGTACTTCATTGTGTTTCTTCATGGTTTCCTATCAATAAACTACAGCTGTTTGTAACCCCAAACATTAAAGTTGTGGATGCTGGTAATAAGTGGTGAAGCAAAATTGTTAAACATAACTTATTGGGGATATACTTAAAATTTTAATTCAAAAGCATTCTAATAAGAAGTTAGGTTCCAGAAATATGATATCAATATTACACTTAACATTTCTTGTCTCAGAAATTATAAAAAATAAAATATAAAAATATATAAAAAGAAATAAAAATATATCCTGTAGAAAAGAGTTTTCCCATGCAGTTACTTCATGAAAAAACATTTAAATTAAAATTACAAACCTGTGTATAGTGCTGAAACCCAGGATGGTGCCCTGGATTACTGGGCTGCACAGGAGTAGGCGCTGCATTTTGGTAGCCAGGCTGCAATGTTGGATATCCATAACCAAAGGGCTTGGAAGCTTTTGGCGTTTGCGGGGCTGATGAAGCAGGAACTGGGCTGCTGGTCACAGAACGCGTCTCTGGAAGAACAAAACCAAGCAACACCCACAGGTATTGAGTTAATTTTTTAACTGAAGTATTACTACTTCTTTTTTAATTTAAATGTCAAGTCCTAAATGCTTAACAAATAAAATTTTCTTTTTAAGTTTTTCCATTATCTACTAAGATGTGTATCTGTACTGACTAAATAAATTATCAGTTATTGCAATTACACAGTTCAAGAGGGTATACATGGGAAGATGATCATAAGACCTAGGCAGCTATTAACAAAAGGCTATCATACCAGGAAAAACCAAACAAACAAACCAATCCCCAAAATCAATCAAATCAACAGATTGAACAAATTTAAACTTGATTCTGTTACTCTTTATGCCTTCAGGAGAACCAAAATGGTTAGTTATTACCTGAGAAATGAGAATTCGTAATCCCGCATCCATGCTTCTGCCATCCACATGCCTCTAGCTTCAGTGTATGAGCTAGACCATATGTGGATAGCAGTACCAGCATTTTACTTGACATTCTACTTCACACAGAAACCTATCAAACTAGGCAACCCACTGTGGCATTCTCAGAGGCCAGAGCAGTCTAAAAGAACCAGAGGGAGAGGCCCCCAAATTCATCCAATTATTAACTGCACTGAACAGAATCTTTTCCACCTGCTCTCATATGGCAGCCCCACAAACTTCAGGATGGAGGTAGCCTGCTAGCAGGTTCATTTAGAACAGACCTGACATTCCTGGTATTTTTAGGGATGCAAATAAGCAAAATAGCAGATTTTTTTCTTTGATCATTTAAAGAAAGAAGAAAATAACCACATTCAAGCATGTCTGCAAGCTGATATCCTTGATGTCTCAGAACTTTAATGGCGTATCAACTATTACCAGTTACTAATGTCAACACAATCAGGCATATAGTATAACCTAGAGAAAGATGTCTGCTTTCATAGGGAGCACAATTTCAGCATTTCCCTCAATATTGCAATGTAAAGTATGACTTATGACTCAGGAAAGTTTTATCAAATGGTAACGCCAATTTCAGTGTAAAAACCGTGAAGAGTAATTAAAAAAGTCAGGTATATTCTCTCTGCTGATTGCCCCCACGCTGTTCATAAGCATTTCCTTCCACCTACGTGTTAATTAACAATAAGCAGCACTCAGCATAGAAACAAAAAGCATGAACAGTAAATAAGTAAGTCTTTAAACGAAAATTTTCTTAATGAGTATGTAATAAACTACTTACCTGGATAGCCACCTCCTTCCAGGGCATCATAATTGTTCAGAACAGGAGAGGCACTGCTTGTAGTAGAGGAACTATCAATTGCTGGGGTGGGGGGGAAATAATTTAAAGTTAGGTGCTTCAGAAATAGCAAATTTTTGAGAAATAAAGAGACTTAGATTTTTTTCCTAAAAACTTTGGTCAGAAACTGCCACGAAAGATCCTGCAAAAAAGCAGCACTTCAGCCCTAAGACTTGAAAGCTGTTACTACTACAAAGAGGAGGGGGAAGAAGAAAAACAATCGACATAATACTAAAACAAGCAAGCAGCAAGCAAGCACATGCCCAAGAAATAGTAAGAAAGATATCAATGGGAAAAGGACAAAAACAATGAAAAGAGTTGTTTCTTAAAATAAAAAATATTTTCTATCAAACTGCCTAGGCTACATCAACTGAAGCCTTGCACAACGTTTTTAAAATGATCTCTATTGTGACTTCCTTCATAACTGCAAATGGAAGTTTCCTGTCGTCTTCAGAATACGCACCATCCCCACCTTCAAGCAAAACTGGCAAGTATATAATTCTTTCCTCCTTTCTGTACTGTTGTAATTAAGAGCTTGTTTTGTTTTCAATATAAGGTTTCTGTTTTCCACAGAACTTGGGAAGAGGTCCCCACAATTACTTATGGTAGAGGAAAAAGTAACTATGTAAAAAGCAATCATGTAAAAGTAAATAACGGAAGTTAACTAGCCAAAAGTAATAAAGCACAAAGGTACATACATAGTTGTTAATACCAAACAGAAGCTTAATGCTTAATTTTTAGTTCACTCTATGCATATAACTTGAATGTCTTACCTTAAAAACATTGCAAGCAAAAATATATTTAAAAACATTTCTTCCAGTGTGACTTCACATACATTTCCAAAGAAAAAAGGCCAAGGACATTAAAACACTCCAAGCCATGAATTGCCACAAAAAAGAAATATATTTAAGATTTCAAAAAAGACAATTATATATATATAACTTTAGTGACAGAACACACTTGAAAGAGATTTCTTGATACTGTTCTACTCAGAAGGATCAACTGCGACCACACAACTGTGAGCCTACTGTGAAGCTGAAAGCATATTAGGGGAGAAATTCATTGGGGGAACATGAGAGATTTGACCCCACTTCAGCTGAGATTTCCAAGTTAAAAGACTCCGGCATACGGAAACGTAAAGCATCCCTTACATCTGGGACACATATTAATACCATAGCAACATCATGACTGTATAGATTATTTTTGATCATTTTTGCTTTAAAGCATTCAGCTAAGAAATAGAAAACTATTTCAAAAACCCCAGAACACTAACAATGTATTTTGTTTAAATATATTAACACCGTGAAATTAACACAATGTTAGTTTTCAGACTGTTCTTCACTGTAATTGAACCCTTTCTTGACCTTGAAGTTTATAAAAGAACGTAACTGCAAGATTTATTTTCCTACCAAGTTTAATCATTCCTTCTACTTGAGAAGCTTAAGGAAACAGGATTAGCTATTTTTATCCTGAGCAGAAACGCAGCTTGTAAAGGTCTGGCAAGTCCTAGTACACGAAAGATAAAATACACTTTCATTATTTCAAGAAGATCAAGATTTAAGAATTATCAAGAAGTACATTTTTTTTTTCTCACCAGAAGCTAGTTCAGCATTTCAAAAAACATACCAAGAGGTTATAAGCACAGTTGTGAACATATAAAACACTAGTTCAAGCTTTCCAATTTCACCACTATGTCATTCTTTATAGTTTTTCCCACAGTAAATTGCATTCATAAACTTAAATCCACCTATAATTTGACATAAAATGAGTTTGCTCTTTTCACTAGGAAGACATTAATGACAGTGATTTGCAAAGAAATATTACAGACTTCCCAAGCTCTGCCAGAAAAGTTACTAGAAACCAGAAAAAGAAAAGAGCATGACCAGCAGGTCGAAGGAGGTGATCCTGCCCCTCTACTCTGCTTTTGTGAGACCTCACTTGGAGTACTGTGCGGAGTTCCAGTGTCCTCAAAATAAAAAAGACATGGAACAAGTTCAGAGCAGGGCCATGAGGATGATCAGGGGAGAGCACCTTTCATATGAAGACACGCTGAGAAAGTTGGGGCTGCAGTATCTGAAGGGGGGGGGCTATAGGGATTCTGGGGAGGGACTCTTCATTAGGGACTGTAGTGACAGGACAAGGGGTAACGGGTTCAAACTTACACAGGGGAAGTTTAGATTGGATATGAGGAAGAAATTCTTTACTGTAAGGGTGGTGAGGCACTGAAACGGGTTGTCCAGGGAAGTTGTGAATGCTTCAACATTGGCGGTGTTCAAGGCCAGGTTGGACAGAGCCCTGGGTGGCATGGTATAGTGGGAGGTGTCCCTGCCCATGTTAGGGGGGTTGGAACTAGATGATCTTAAGGTCTTTTCCAACCCTAACTATTCTATGGTTCTAATTTGACAAATATATGAAAGAATATATCTTTAAAGTATGCTGTAAGTAAAAATAACGCAACTTAGTCATACTTCTACTACTACAACAACAAAAAACCCAAAACCCAAACAAAACCTATGCATCATTTCTGACATACAGAAAAGTTTAAGTCAGAGAGTATAATCTCAGATATATTGAAACACAAAGTCTGCCTAATTTAAAATAAGAAAGCAAATCCTATTTCTGAGTTATCTCGCATACTCACTGAAGACCTCCCATTTCAAGTCTTGGCTTCTAAAGAACTTTCAGATTTTGTAAGATACTCTTGAAAACTGTCAGACCTACAAGAATTACGATGTGTCCTGCTCTACCCTCTGCTGGAGAACAAGTAGTTGACCCAAAACCAGAGAGAGTTGTACAGCTTTCTGCAGACCAAACATGGCTTCAAACTCTACACTGGTCACACGTGCCATGGAGATCACACAGATTCTCCAACAATAAAAAAACCCAAGATCTACAAAATTAAAAAACAGTTTTCCTATGCTTAAACTAAGCTACAAGAGCTGTAAGTTTGTTTGAGCATAAAAAGGACCAGACAAGAGAACATATTAGGAAGACAGAAAAAATGTTTTGTTAAGAATATTAGGAAACACTGCTTAGACAAAAAAAAAAATACTTAGAACATGCTTTTACAGTTATTTTACCAATATAAATTTTGCTTTCAGAGTTTTCAAGAACTCTTTGACAACAGTCATAGATCTAACTGGTAAGAGTGACAAAGTCAGAAGCTACACAAACAGAAGCTAAGCAAACAGATGTCCAACACCCATTCTTCATAAAAACACTGGCAAAGACTGAGCTAGAAACCTGCCTATAAAACATAGTTAGGATTTATATTAACTTCAGAGACAGGGCATAAAACAGGATGCTTATCAACCAGGAAGCCTACATATTGAACTTGTGTGTCCCTTCACTCTTTTGCATAAAATAAATTTAAATACAATGATATCGCAAAGGTTACAGGCTTTATCAAAGTACAGGACTTGAGAAAGATGGGAGGGGGTATGAAAACTTTGGTAGGTTTAGGAAACAAAGCAAGGAGACAAAGGTTGTGCAGTTCCTAAAAAATAAAATAAAAATACCTGACATTTCCTTTGACAGAAATCTTTGCATGAGATTAGGCAAAAAATTCAGTAACTAGTTCTGCAATAAAAAAAACCACCAAAAGCCAGAATGCTCTCCTGGCTTTTTTAGACTACTCTTTAGAAAGCAGAATTCAAACAGCAGCTGTATCACAACAGCCAAAGCAAACTTTATATCCCAAAGTAGAATTGCTTCCTAGCTGTTACAGTCAAATTAGACTAACAGCCTTAGGGGAAAAAATATAATTACAAAGCATCCTTAGATTTAAAAAGTGGAGTTATTCTAGTGTTACTATCCATAATTTAACACCAACACTGAAGCCTGTTGAAAGATCAGTTGTGTTACCACACAAAGGAAGAAACTGTATCAATTATCTGCAATAGCCAGAATTACACCAGATATGCAAACTATCTTAATACCTGTGCTCCCCTAGGATGGGGATAATAATGTCACTTATATTGATACTATTGCATCCTCCAAATATTGTCTTTCTCTACCTAGAACAATGACAAGTGTCTTTGGTCGAAAATGCCTTCCTCCTAGGAAGAACAACAGCAACTATTTTCTTCAAATGTTCTAATTATTCAGTGTAACAGTTGAATCCATATTATCCAAATTGATAACATGAATCCACCACACTGTTCTTAATTATGACTTAGATGTCATCCGTATTTTGCTCCATTCTTCATGATAACGTGCACTAAAGCTATTTTCACAGTACTCTTGTTTTATGATTATTTGAATACAACTCAGAATTACATGGCACTGCTTTTTTTTTTCTGCCTAGCTACAGTATGAATTATAAGCTTAAAGCAAAAATTACAAAAGTTTGCTAACCCCAAATTGCACACAGAAATGGGAACAGTGTATCAGCACAAGGTACATGCAATTGCAATTACTTCCATCTGTCAACACATGTAGAAGTCTAATATTTAATCTCAAGAAGCTTTTTACAGTGTTACCATGCACATACAGATTGTAAAGGCTTTTCTTTAAGTTAGAAGAAAATGTTAGCATCCAAGAACTAAGGTGGTGAGAAACATCAAACTCAAAGCCAGGCCATTCTGACAAAATACAGGCAGAATCCTTGCAACCAGGAATGTAACATTTCAATCAATCAGGACAAGCTGCTTCTTAAAAAATAAATTAAAAAAAAAAAAAAGTAAGCAAAAGTTCTTAAGTTCCCTACAGAGCAAAGAGGTTAAATCTGAACCTAAATGCTCGATGGTAGAGACATACCTCAAGAGAAAAGAAAAAGTAGCAAAGATTAATTTACCGTCTTAAAAATCACACTTATTATCTTCCTATATTTACTATCTTAATTATAAGAGCTCCCCGCATAAGATGAGAAACAGGTAAATACAAACTAGTATCTAGTTGCTTAACGTAAGCAATTACCAGTCTAAATTCTAGAGCTTTAAGAGTTTAAAACCTACCACAAATCAAAACATTAAAAATAAGGGAGACTTACTTTGTTAGCTATATAAACCATCTGATACTAATATGAGAAAAGACAACCGCCTGCTGACTACCACTGAACTCCTTTCTGTTACTGTAGTAAAAACAGCTGAGAAATTTCTAGTTAACTTGATACATGACGCATCAGAGTGATGTTTTATCTTAAAGGAAAAAAAAGTTTCAGGAGATGGAAATATGGAACATGACTTGAGTAGGAAGAGAACAAGATACTGGTGTAAAGCTAAAGCCAACCTGCTTCCTCATCCTCCTCATCCTCTTCCTCATCATCTGAACTTGATGACAAGGGAGCTGGTGCAGAGCTAGCTTGATTATTAACATATCCACCATACTGCATGCCTGTGAAGTGGAAAGCACAAACATAAGAATCAGACAGACAGGAAAGATGAGAAATGAAAGTCACAAATCACTGCATTAAAAGCAAGATAAATTAGTCGTTCTAGAGAAAATCCCAACATGTAAA
Source organism: Psilopsiagon aymara (assembly GCA_024733675.1). NCBI lineage: Eukaryota > Metazoa > Chordata > Aves > Psittaciformes > Psittacidae > Psilopsiagon > Psilopsiagon aymara. The sequence goes on along the minus strand of JANRGW010050476.1, from coordinate 17,460 downwards.
AAGTTAAATCTACAACCCTATAGAGCTATGTTCATATATGAACTATATTAGCAATACAACAGAAGCAATTTTTGGCGGGCTAGTTTAGCAAAGTATTAGTACCAGAGATTAGCAGGAAATTTTATATATGTGTGTGTGTGTGTACGTGCATGAATATCAGGAAGTTAACACATAGAGACTTTTTATATATGTATTTAAAATCAGTTTGTCCACTGGAATACTTTCAGAAGTTAATACCTAGAAATAAATTAACTCCCTCCTAGAGAAATTTTTAGTGTGCTACAAAAACATTACTATTGAACTTTTGCTTGGCACATGTGTCCCTTTTTAAGACAAGAATAAGTTATGCTGGAATTCTGTACAGTGTCAAAAATTAATGAAATATACTGCTGGTGCAATATGCAACAGCAGAAACATGTACCTCTGCAAGAGAATCAGTGAAATTTAAGACTGGTAAATATGAAAACTTGGTTAGTCTTATTTTTAAGTTAATTTCTAAATTCAGGCTCATAGACCCATATTTAAGCACTTAAATACATCATTTACTTTTAAGATCCATTGACAATGCAACAGTGGTTAACACTGTTACCTCCAAATAATAATCTACAAGGTTTTTTGTTCCTTGTTTGGAGTTTGTTGGTTGCTGGGCTGGGTTTGTTTTTTCTTGGTCTGGCTTATATACATATATATATATTTTTTTTCTTTTTCTAATTTGGGGGGGGGGTTGTTGTTTTGTTTTGTGGTTTTATTTGGTTTTGTTTGGTTTTTTAATAATATCTACCTGAACATGTGAACAATACACAAACGCAACACATACATATAGTATTTTAAAGCAGAGCAAGGCATGCAGCAATGGCTTCGAATTAATTTTCTACATTACTCCTTATTGATGTAATTTCAGCAGCTCCAAGAAATCTTAAGTTTTCCTTGTCACAGGGTAGGGTTAGCAAGGATTTTAAAGGGCCTGTAGTCATATTTAAATACTTGCAAATGACTATTGTTTCTCTTAGCAATCCAGTGGATTGCTACAACAAGAAAATATCCTAATTCTTCAAAGCTCTTCAAAATTATTCAGACTTCTGAGAACTTGGGATTTTTTTTTTCCCCTGTGCACTGGGGCACCATGAGTGTACTTTGTTTCAACATTATAAAGCACTGCAGAAGTGTCCTATGTTATGCAGACTCTGAAACCATCACAGTAATAATCTCCCATCCACAACTTAAATCAAATATATCAACTTGCATCTTACTTAAAATACGTGCTAAAAATGCTGTGAGTTTAATGGATTTTTAAAAAAGTTTAACAAATGGACCCAAGAGGACCACTTCAAATTCACTTCTGAAAAAACAGAATGTAGGTGAAGAATACCTATTCAAACAGTGTAAAAAAGAAAAAGAAAAAAGGAGCAAAACTGTATCTCAATATTCTTGAGAGGCTGACCTTTCATACAGAAGTTAGTGAGACTGACATGATTATGTTTACTCTAGTGCATTAATACTCACTTGATTCCAATCAGCTTTCTCCACAATACAAGTAGTCACAATAATAAAGACAAAAAAAGATAAAAAAAATCAAGCCAAGTGCGACCTAGGAGGTACAAGGCTTCAGTTTCTTTATATTGCTAAAACACAGGACTAGCTCAAATGATTCATAGTCCCATCTTTTATGAGGGCTATTGGATGCAGTTGATAAGAGGTTTTAAAAAAACCCCAAACCCAATATTCTCTGCGCAAAACCAGACTATAGCCAAGGAGGCTATGTCTTTTCTCAGGCCTGAGAGAGCTACTGAGGGAAAAGACAAAACAACTGCATTACTGCGAAGGAAAACAAAACAACTGAAAACGATTAACATGCAAGTAAAAGGGAGAAACAAAAAAGTCAGGATGGTAAGAAAATACACATTTTAACACAGAAAGCCAACATAAGAGAAGATGGGAAGATGGCCACAGTGAGAGAGTGCAAAGACAGACCTCTAAGAAATACCATGTACACAAATAGGAGAAGAAAGAAAAATTTAGCTGCAAACGGCATGCCAATGCCAGGCATGGGCTGATGAGACAAGACTGAATTAGTTATTTTACTCATATTACTTTGGAGTCTTTGGAATGCTTCTGGAAGAAAAAAAAAAGGCCAAAACAACCAATCCAACTTCTGCTAAAACTCCCACTTTTCCAGTCACTGGTCATACACACAACAGATGCACGTGTCCAGAAAGGATACAGAAGGAGATTAAAAAAATATGCTGGTGACATAGAAGTTTAGGAATCATGGACTATGTTAAGTATGAATCCTCTGGCTGGTTTGACTCATAATATCCTTATGAGTTTGCACAGATTTTCATTGCCAGCAGTAATACAAATTTCTGGCTTTAGGATACTCCTGTGCTGTGCTAGCACAACTGCCCACCCACAAAAACAACCTGAGAACTGATCTGACTGAAAAATAACTTAGTTTAAAAGTCATTCTCAGCTGGAGACGCATCCCATTTTCGTTCACTGCCAAGCAATGCCACCAGTAGGCGATCATGGGGGAGAAAGCAACTGAAGGCCAGAAATGGGTGGCTGAAGACAGCAGTTCCAAGTACCACCACTCACTTCTTCTTAGTATCTCATATAGAGTTACTAATAATGTGAAAATCTCCCACCCTTCGAAGTGCAAAAGCTTACTCTGAAATCACTATTTGAGTGACTTCCTTCGCAGGTCTGGCTTAAAATGTAACCATGTATTTAAATTGTCACAGATCTCTTGCAGTGGAAACTTACAGATACAGCTACCAATGTACCTGTAATATAATAATAGCACTTTATCCCACTGTATTTTACAGACCCTAGAAACATAGGTGGAAAAACACAAAGGGGTAAACTGGGCTAAGAACTCATTTACCTATGAAATAAACTAACTATTTAAGTATGTTTCATACCATGAAAGACTTACAAAACATACATTTTATATTGTTTAAATCTCATAATGGAGCCCAACTGAAAATTAAATAAGCACAGGCAAAAATAAACTATATTCAGAAGATCTTTAACTGGCTCTCTACCCACAACACACATATATTCAATGAATTTACCACAGCATTAAGATCTCTAAGATTACAAACTGTAGTCCTTCCAAAACGAATCCTACTCCATTCATAAACATTCAAACTCCTGACAACTTATCTTTATACTCCTCACACAGGTACAGAGCTGGTTTTAAAGTGTGTTCATACACACAGAGCATTATTATTCACTTATATGGATGTATTTGAATTCAGTGCATTTGGTAGTGACCGCAGTGTTTCTTATTTAATGTACTAAGTATTCACACATTATATAGCAATCACTGCAAGAACATATGTATTGCACATCAAGGCAAGCATAGTCAAACAGCTAAAATGACCATGTTTCTAATGAGAAAAAGTTTGTAATTTCTTTGGAAGATGAAGCAACAGTTTTTCCTAGCAAGCACATCTACAGTATAGATTTTACCTCATACCAAAATCAACTATGAAACTGCGCAAGAGCCGAGCACAGTTTCAAAAACTGATTTACCATTTTCCTTTAACTGTCACACTGTACATAGGACTTTATAGCAATGAAGAACTATCTTTTTGTCTGTAAGGTATACAGAACTGATTCACAGACAAGCTGGTCTTTCACATTCTCCAATCCACCAGGAAAAGAAGGAAATTGAGGAAAAGAGGAAATTTAAATGTTTATGTCAGAGGATTTTGAAATTTAAGAATAAAAATTCATACTGTGACAGGCACAATCACCATGCTTTTGAGAATTATTTTTGAACACTATATGTATCCAATTGTTTGTGACAAAATTAATGCCTACTTCCTCACACACTGAATAAGAATTTAAAATTCTGAAATAGCAAACACAGCTTCCCCACCCCCTAAAAACCCCAACCAAACAAACCAGCACAGTACATTAGATAGAGAATATTAAATACAGAAATGTACAACAGTCAAGAGACAAGTCGAACCATAAGGGCAGAATTTGCATGGCTGAAGACTCAATGGATTCTTTTGTTACTTTAAAAACTTTCCTCCAAGAAGTTAAATTAACGAGCAGGTTTTTAGAAGAATGAGGAAATTAAAAGAAGAGGTTTCAAGGAACAGACACGTAAGACCAACAAGACAAACTAAAGGAGACATATGGCCAAATGAAATCAAACAGAAAAGCTAACAGAAACTAGAACCAAGGTGGTATACAACAAGAACACTAAGGGAGCATGAAGAGATGAAAAAGCTGTACTCCAGTCACACAAGCACAGAAAAGCAGCAGTAAAGGTTCCAAGGTGTGCATGTGGAACAGGGCAGAAATCTGTACTGTAACTTCCCATTCCCTCTTAGTACCTTCCTGAAGGCCTGGCTCTGGTGACTGTGTAACAGAGGGTGAAGACTGTGGCTTGGAAGAAAGGCTTGTAGCAGGTGTCCTTACTGGTGAGATCACAGGAGAGGAAGCAGATGTTCCAGCCCCAGGCTTGGTGAACAGAATATTCTGGCTCACAGAATGCACAGGCTGTGAAGAATCAGCAGCACCTGAAGACAACAGCAGAAAGCAGGAATACTCTGTATTTGCAGTTACACAATAAAAGAAATTACATCTGATTTCACAGTAACTACAAAAATAATACAGTAATTCAAACAAGTTTACACAAAAAAGTTGAGGGTCTTTTTATTAAACAATGTTAAAACTCCACTAAAATGAAAAAACTGCTCTGACAGCTAACTGCAAAAAAGGAAAGCATGATATAGTAAGATCAAGATTAAGCAAAAGCTAAAATGATCCATTTCTGATCAATTCCCACAACTCCATGTCCTCACAGGTTCCTCTTCCCAGGTTACGAGGAATGCAGTCCATGTGGGATAACTCCCTTTTAATATTCCTCCCAGAGACAGGAAACCTGGAAGTCAGCTGTGTAGTAGACCAACATTCTGCCTTCCTCACAGAGCTGGTACTTTGCAATTTTGATACTCAATTATGAGACCTATATTCCAATCAGTTTGTTTCAATCAACCCTGAGAATTCCACAAAACTTCTGACGTGTTTCAAACACCTGGACCAGACATAATTTGCTTAAAAAAAAGTCAAGATTAGTGCTTTGAGAGATATGACACAGTTCAGTTGAAATTCCTATCAGATAAGGACAACATAACTTCAATTAAGTTAGCTTTTAATAGGGTCACTCCTTGTTTATGAACTGAAAAAATTCATCATATTGATTGTGTTCAAAATCCTGACAGACAAGCTGCTAAAAATAATAGCGAGGAAGTTTGACCAATACTACTTAGTAAAAAGAAATTAAGCAAGAAAAAAATTCACTGTTTGTACTCATTTAAGTTTCAGAATTCGCTGGATGATGCACAGGTAATATTAACTGTGCTTCCTTTGCGCATATAGCAGCATAGTTCATATATTCCCTGACTTTTCCTTAAGTAATGGAGTTGATATCTGGAAAGACTTTATGAGGAAGTTGAGTCTTTTAGAAGGAGCAAAAAAGAAGAGACGGCTTAAAATTATTCCTCTGCTTTTCTAATTCACTGCCAAAATTAACAGCATGCATTTTTACCACCCTAATGGAACTTTCATTTAACATGCAGTTTTCAAATACAATGTTGAGTATACAGACAGGTTTTTCCACAAGTGTTATCAAAATCCAAATTAAAATATGTATTTCTTCCAAGTTCATGGACACAACATTTTCTATTGAAATGTACTTGCTATAACCTCTGCTTCTGCACATTATGTCTTGTGGGCTCCCCACGAAAGCATCAGCACCTGTCAGCAGAAATACTCTCGTCAGGGTAGCAACATAGCTCCCTCAAGCAAGATACGTAAGAATACAAGAGAAGTTCTTTGCAACATTACTGTGGTTACCCAGGTTTTGTAGCAGATAGAGTTGTTTATGGGGTTATGGTATTTTCTGTACTTCAAGTCAATACGGTGATGCTGGCAACATCAGGCACTGCTGTAAAGCATGCCAAATGCTGTACCATCAGTGTCACATATTCAAAACCAAAACCAATTTACACCCAGATTAACTGCAAATGTACTTTCTACCAAGTACTAGAACCTGTTCTCAAAGTTATCCAAGATATCCTTCCAAAAAATTTAAATTTTTCTTTGTACAAAAATCCAACCTCCAAAATTATACATTCATTTGGTGGCTCTGGAAATCTCTTGAAAGCCATAAATAACCGAGACCAAAGGAAACACTTCAACAAAGTTAATCTCAAAAAGGAACACATTGTTAGTAGCTATCATCACATGAGACAAATGTATGGTTATCGTAATTATGCTATCAATTTTTTCCTTTTCCTCTGGCAAGTAAGTAGCTTGAACTCTGTCATGTAAGTACTGATTAATTTAGGATGGCATATTTTAGCTCAAGACAAAGCTATACTCTAAACTGGTGTTCAGTCAAAGTTTCCCATCAGCTTTTCCAGCCCAATCAGGCCATACAACATTCCCATCAACCAATGCCATGAGAAGCCAAGAGCTTTGTCAGGCTGCAAAAAACATAAAACCCAATCTCACAGACACAGTATTTTCTGGTTTTCACCTTTCATTCCTCTCACCTTTAATGGCACTTAAGTCTTCCCTTGTGCCATTCAACCATGAACATCTCTTGTACTAAAAGTGACCAATATACCACTTGGTTACAAAAGCCATGTACTAATAAAGCTCTACAGCTAAAAGGTATGTTACAGAAAGAATCTGCAGAGCTGTGCAAATTAGCAATTTATTTCACCTTTTTCTCTAAACACTATCAATCAAAACTTCTTACTTCATTTCTGACTTGAGACCTACAGGTAGTAGTTAAAAAGCATAGCACCACAGTATCTTCTGAAGTTTTCAGAAGAGATACAAGAACTATTCCTTTTAAGCTGCTATAGCCCTCCTCGCCTTCCTCCCCCCAATACAACATGCAATTTCTACCTTAAGATTTATCACCTCCCTCCAGTTAGGAGGACAGGATGCTGTTGACAACCAAACTTTCTGTATCTCAGCTACAGTCCTTCCTCTTTTTCCAACTACACCTATATTAGTAGATTTACAGGGTTATAACCTACATTCTTATAGAACTGGGGCAGCAAGGACTTTAAATCCTGATCTGACATAAGGGGAAGTATGTGAATGAGATCAAGAAATTAAAGCGTCTCCTGCTCAAGTAGATCGCCTATGATTACAGGATAGTGGACTAGGAAGCAAAGAAACCCCGACCTATACCCACAGAAGGAATTCTCTATCTCCCCCCTTCTCAGGGAAGAGTCCACTAAAATGTAGCATCCTGGCTGACATCCACACTAACTGGAAAACACCAAGAAAAATCAGAGTGCACCAACTTCAGTTGAAATAAGCTGAAAAAAAAACCCCCAACCGAAACCCACTAAGGAAAGCTACTGAGCTAGAAAGACAAAAAGCGTAAATAATACAAAGTGTGTTATTTGCACAGCACAACACCATTTCTGGACCTATCTATACCAACACTGTCCTGCTGAAAAATAGAACTTAAGACTAGAAGAGGGTGTTTTTGCTAGACGAAACTAGTTTAAACCAGGAAGCAGAAATATACCTCTATTCTACTTTATTTATACTCCCTAAAGCAAAAAAAATTATCTTAACTGGCAGGTATTTATCAAGACAAGTCAACTTCCAGCAAAAGAATCCTCTTAAAATAAATATCTTTTCTTCTTAAGAAACCCCAGCAAGCTTCACTGAAAATACCTCAGTGATTTTAGATAGTGCCTACTGAAGTTTTTGAGAAAGACTTTTGTTGCAGTTCTATGTCCTTAACACATGACATACAGCAGCTCAGGGCTTTGGTCTTAATAGTTTCAGCATTCTGGGGGCTTTCTAAGCCCCTACACAAATTGTTTTCTTTAAAAATCCAATTTTAAGTCCAAGGCTTAGAGCTTCTCTGATTCAAGTAGAAAACAATTCAGAAATCACCGAACTTTTGGAAAGTTCATACCAGTCTAAATTTCTTAAGTCCTAATTAAACATAGATTTTATTAAAAACATGGCATTCTTCTATAGAAAGAACACTTCATTTTCATCACAGAGAGCTTTCAGTGTTCACTGACTGCACAAAACTGCTATCAAAAAAATACATTAAGACAGTAGTATCCTGAACAGTATTTGTAAGATTTGTTTATTTATAATTTGAGGGTTGTAAGGGGTCTTCTTTCACCACACAGCAGCAATAGCAGGAAACTTACTGGCGCTCTAATAGTAGTACATTGTATCAAAATTTCTCTACATGAACACTCAACAGAAAGTACTCTTAGAAATTTCAGTAAATTTTCTTTTTTTCCCCAAGCAGTTTTGCTAAAAACTAGCTACAGAAAAGACTGAAACAGTTTTCCATTATTTTCTTCCTGGAGAACAGCAGGGAGGATTAAATATGCAGAAAAATTACTTCTTACAAAGCACTCCTCATTTCTTTAAATTCCTTGTGTGTTGGACTCAGACACTTTCCAAGGACATACAAGAGCAGGAAAACAATTTTCAAGATCCAACTCCTTTTCTGAAAGGCTGCAAACAATTAGCATACTATATAGGAAATTACTCCATCTGAGAACAAGACAACTGTACTGGAAATTTAAAAGCATATTAGTGTTGCAAGAAGAAAACAAATAATGCCAGGACAAAACTATCACTATTTTAAAAATCATATTATATATTCATATTATTTTATTAATAATTATTATAAGCCAGGTGTTTTAGCAATCGTATTTTTAACATGTTCTATCCAAAGACTTAAAAAAAAGTCAGATATTATTGCATGCAGTCTGTTTAGCCCCAGACTTCAAAAATGGTGCCTTTAGAATTTAGTAATAGAACAGCCCAGCTCTTCCTTCAGCCTACTACTGCCTGCTACCTTTATTTGCTCCTTCCCAGTCAGTAAATACAGAAACATCTGTGTGCTGAGGTTATACCAGGATTCAGAGGGAAGAGAAAAAAGTTATTCTCCAGATAAATCAGTTCCACAATCCAGTCCAAAGCACATGGCATGCTTATCTCAGCAGCTTTGCAAGCTCAGAAAGAGTTAAATGCGGTTTAAGTAATTATGACGGCAGACTGGCAAACAAACTAGGCACTGCAACGTTACTCAAGAGTAACAGAAACAGTGGATCAGAGTTCATTTTCGTAACTGCAAAGTGTGTACCTATTACACACGCTACCACAGCCAGTTCGATTATCAGCTCTTTGAAATTCAAGCATACTATGTTTTGTTAAGGCCACGTATTAATTCAGTCACTTCCTTAAGAAGTGCACGCACTGAATTCAGAAATAAGACTATCCATTGCTCATATTGCTCTTCACAGTCTGGTCAGCTTCAGTTTTTACCTTTAAAACAGCTGTTCTTTATAAATAATACTGTTACGAACAAATCCTTGATTTCAGGATAGCTCCAAGGGAAATAAAATTAACAGGCATTCAAATTAAAACTTTCTGTTTTCATTTTCATCCAACTACTGCAAATCTTTCTATTCTGGAATGACACCTGCATTCTGTCCAGTGCAGCTGCAGATTCTGCACTCAGAAACAATTTTTTTGGCCAGACTTTTAAACCTTTAGTCCTTGAAAGAATTCATTTTACGCTCAACTGTGAAATGCCATTAACGACAGAAGCTTTTCAAGCAGCTCCCTATTTTAATTTTTTTAACAGTATTTTGTTTCATGTTTTTGAAATACCACAGAAAATTGCACAAAGCACCTCAGAGACAGAATTCAAATCTACTAATATTCAAAGTACTCAAACTGAGCTGAACAATGACTCTCTACATCCTAACCTTGGGGTGGAAAAAAGAAGTATTGAAAATAAATGCACTGTTGGCACAGATTGGATAAGCTTGATTTAAGCTTCGCTAATTTTCCCAGTCAAACCTTTACCATCAACAAAAAATCAAAACCACGTTCTTTCATAAGTCCTTGGTCTTAGAAAACCTCAGCTACAAGGACTCCTAAAACAATTCCAACATTAAACTATAATCTGAAATATCAGGCATAAAAAAGAAAACCTACAGTTCCCTAATATGTCTCAGCAGAAAAAGAAAACAACTAGTTTTGTACAACTTTCAACTGTATGGTCAAAAAATTACCAGTTGAGAAAGAAAATCAGAGTTCTCCTGCACACACTACTGATCTCTCAGAGAGAGAAAGAGAGGGAGAGAGAGAGCAAGATGCTTCAGGCACTCCCACACTTATGCCTTCCATTCTTCCTACCAAGTACTGCCTATCCTGCGAACTTGTACCAGTTTTCACATGAAGCAGAAGCTGCAGCTACTAGGAAGGTCTGAGTATACTTGCCCTCAACTTGCCCTTCAGAGATACATCCATACTAAAAATGTCAAGCTATTGTTTATAAAAAAATCAACTAAAGCTACCAAAATTACTCATTCAAATGCTTATAAAAAATATTAAAACAAACAAACAAACAATTGCTTCCAAATCCACACAGGCTTCCACTTTTTCTGAATTTTATGAAGAGCATATGCATACTCCCTTAGGTAAAAACTAAAGAATCAACTTAGATCACGACTTCAAAAAATTCTCTAGCCAGACAAGAAGTATCTTTGTAATTAATATACATGTTCCAGAAATTATACATTCCTTCAAAAGTGCATGAAAGAAATTTCCTTCCAAGGCCACCCACATGGAAAAAAAAAAAGCCAATAAACTACAACTATCCCCAAAATAGTGTCTTTTCCTGTATGTCTCTATAGAAAGATGTCAGTGACACAATTAGCTGCTATTGTGAAGACTGTGGTAATCAAATTAAAAAAAGCTTCAAGAATTAATAAGGACAGAATTCAAAATTATGACACTGAATTTCATGCAGTGAACAAGTACAAACCAACAAAAGAATAATTTCTGATGTCTCCCTGACAGGTCTGAAAGTTCACCACCCTTCAAAAAACAGCATACCTGTATTTATTTGGTTGTTTACTTTAGAAACTGATCCAGCAAGATTCCTGCAGAGGTTGTCTTGAATGGGCTGAGCAGACGAAGTAGTTGATAATGTTGTATTATATCCCACAGGAACATGCTGTTGAAGGGAACGAGGTACTGATGTACTCTGACTAGAAAATGTATTTGTCTCTTTGAACTGTCCAGGAGCAGGTAGGGTCTGAGAGGTAAATGCCTGCCCATACACACTGCCAGCAGCCACAGGATAGGAAACATTAGGATACATGGCACTAGGAGCCACGGGCATGGTGTAGTGATCAGAATTGAGGGGAAATCCCTGAGATGTAACTGAAGAGCTGACAGAAGTGCTGTAGTGACTACCAAATGCTGCATATGACTGCTGAGCACTTGTATGCAAGTAAGATGCAGATGATATTGCTCCTTGAATAGGTCCTTCAGCTGACCCCACTGTATGGGGAGGAATATTGTTGTACAACTGCTGCGATTCCTGCGTATTCAACACATTGGTACCCACAGAAGGCGTCACAACATTTTGTGCTGGTGCTGAATAGTAAGTAGGGTAGTAATTTGCTCTATACTGGTTATCCAAATGTGAAGCAGCAGCTTTATTGGGCACTTGGGAATAGTGTCCTGAAGGCGCACTATAGTTTGGAGGATGAGAGTCATAGCCAGAGGGGAGCTGCATGTGACTCTGCACAGGACCTGAAACAAAGAGAAAATGTCACATATATTAAAGGTGCATCTGCTAGTAATGCCAATGGACTCTGTACTTTAACTAAGTTTCTTCTTGATTTCCATCACTAGTTTTGAGGCCAATTTCCATCAGCAAAAGGAGAATAAACCAAGTATAATGCACACACAATACAATATTTGAAGTAATTTGGAAACACAGAAGTAACAAAAATGGATCCCTTCCATTATCAAATGCTGTTTCCATGCCAAGACTGTATGCCTCATGTTTGTACTTTTAGTATTTTACAGTTTTTAGGAGGTTAATGTTTAAACAAATAGTGAGAAACAGTAAGCACCAAGCTGATGCTTCTAAGTGCCTGAATACAACAGTATGCCTTAAAAAACCTGACTGAATATGGGAAACAAAAAGCTGAAGTCAAACCAATAAACCAATATATAAACAAGCAGGTACACGTCTTTACATATCCTCAATATGGTGATCAAGATACAGTGCTGCAGGGCACTTCTTTTTCTCTTTTCTTTCACACTATGATTTTATGGAAAACAACATTTTTATGAAACTACAGAGTATCTGATAAGGCACTTCATTTCTCTTTACTGCCCGATACTTATATCAGGTATAAGAGATGTGATCTTGCTGTCACTGCAACTGGCTCTGCAACATTAGAGATTAATTACATACTAGTCCAGTAAGGCTTAAAGAAGTACTTGTTTGTTAGAGACGCAATATTAACTATGTCCAAACTGGTCTTCTTTTCAATGCCAACAGATCAATGGTAAATCTGAACGTTTTTCCTCAAGTTGTTTTCCTGAACTTTGCTTCCCTCTTTTTATTTTCTAGTGAACCATAAACACATTTCCCTGGATAACTTCCATTCTTAAAATTACCACACCCTCATGCTCATGTCAGGCTGAACAACTACAAGTGCTATTTGCCACCCTTAGTGGCTAGAAACACAAACACAGCACTGGGCCACTCACACATTAAAGAGCAGCTGTGATAATAAGAAATTGTTTATTTCCCCCTTATATTAACAATGACTACAAAATATAAGTTTTACTTCTCTTCTCTTAAAATTCTGAAAAGTCACTGTTCTCCAAGTAATACGATCACCTTGTAAGGCAATTTCAGGAATGAATTTGCGCTAATGGAATCCTGTAACCAAGGAACATAATGTCCAAAATAGCTTTCTGATAAAAATAAAAAATACCTTTTCATACCTGACAACCCAGAAAGTTGAGTAGAAGAGAAAAAAGCTAAGAAATGAACAGCAGTAACTTGAACTTCTGTGTCAAAAGACAGAAAAGCACTTTGAGAGAAAGCATGAGGAGCTTAAAAAACAAAAATAAAATTAGACCCTAAGTTTTGAGAAGAGTATGTAACCAGCTTCTGGTTCACTCTTTCCTTGAAAAAGTAGGAGCTGCTTCATACAGCTCTATACTTTATTGTTCTTTAAAGGAAAATGATTTTGAGTTAGCAAGTCATTAACAGCTACGTGAACTTTGGCAGACTTTCAATCTGGTTTTCTGGAGTCTGAAAAAGCAAACTCAAAAATATACCTATAACTTCTGCCTGTCAAGGCTTATTGCTTTAAGCAGGTCTGCCACTTAAGATGACAAGGAAATATGTTTTCTCTGAAAAGTCTGTGCATTTCTTCTACTAAAACATGCAGAATAAACTAACTCAGCAGATGTAATTTAGAAATTGGTTTAGGAGCACCTAACTTCTAAATATAACACTGCATATCAAATCATCTACTGTAAGATCCTACAGTATCTAGCTTTAGTTTAAAAACAGACACCATAAAGACAGAATAAATTACCAATTCAAGGTATCAGCCTCTACATTATATGCCTAAGCCATCTTTATTTCTAAGTAGAAACATCTACTTTAAACTTCACATGAGCACACAAGAGTATAAATCCCATGAAGACCTCATAAAAAGAGACACACCTGACATTTGAAAAACTGCTTTAAACTTCTGATCCTTTAAAAGCAAGTTTCACAATTACAGATGAAAGACTATTCCCATTATCTAACTGAGGTTTTGTTCATTTAATTATAAAAATTATAAAGAAATTAATTTTTGTACTGAAATCAGTATTTGAAGCTACTAATGATGACAAGATAATTGGCCAGTTTTCAACACTGGAAATCTGCATACATCTTTTCTGTCATTGTGAAATCCTGTTAATTGCACAGTCTGTCCTGATGTCTCAGGTACTCTGCCTTCCTTCCAAAACACCTGACAAGTTTCTCAAAAAACAGCTCCACAAGAGGGTGTTGCTACAGTTTTCATACACAGATGTACTGCTAAACCACCATCTCTATAATAGAAGCAGTGAACCTCTGCCACAAATTAATATTTTATAATGTTATAATATATGACTACATAGGCATTAACAGGTTGTCATGGATTCAGTGGTAGCAGTCATTTTTCTCCTTGGTAGCTGGAACAGCGCTGTGTTTTTGACTTTTGGCCTGGGAACAGCGCTGATAACACCGATGTTTTCAGTTACTGCTTAGAATGTTTTGATTTGACCAAGGACTTTCAGAGCCTCATGCTCTGAAAGGGAGGAGGGGAAGCTGGGAGGAAGCAGAGACAGGACACCTGACCCAAACTGACCAAAGAGGTATTCCATACCACAGCACGTCATGCCCAGGATGTAAAAACAAGGGGCAGGGACCCAGAAGAGGGGGGTTGACTGCTGGGTCGGGGTTGGTATCATCAGTGAGCCGTTGTATTCTCTTTCCTTGTATCTCCTTTGTCATTATTATTATTGGTGGTAGCAGTAGTGATTTAGTAGCGTTATAATTTAGTTACTAAACTGTTTCTATCTCAACCTGTGGGAGTTGTGTTCTTTCGATTCTCCTCCCCATCCCCCTCAAGAGCTGGGGGGAAGAAAGAGGGAGGAGTGAGTGAGCAAACTGCCTGAGAGGCTTAAACCACAGCAACCTGCCAAACAACATGAGAGCAAATGGTTGCTGGTAAATGCATCTTAAATTTCAGTAAATAAATTTGCAGATATTTATTACATTTAGAATTTGATACAGATCTTGTAAAGTATTTGATACAAATGCTAGCTCCATTGTGAAGATGATTTTATTTTTCTGGAAGCACCCAGCTATGTTATAAACTACAAACTTCCAGTGTAAATGGCTTACAAATGGCAGCAGAGCTTTAAGAATTTAATTTGTTTTCATTTTGTGGCCATCTGTTGTTATTTCTAATATGCGCTTCTTAGCTTTCACCTTTGATCTTTGCAGTTCCCAGGTTTTTAATCATTTATAGTTCGTGATTATATGTTTTAGTGGTGTCAGTGAAAGGACATTATCACTTTCAGTGACTTAGTGGGAGCTTATTGTTAGTTTACTATCTTGAGAATTGCAAATAAATAAGCCAGTAAGTAAAAATTATGGGGGGATGGTTGTGTCTTCATACTTGGAGGTTGTGACTGTGTTTCAAAGTTGATTATAATGTGCTCGCTTACAGGAAAGTTCACTAAAACCAAAGCAAGATGCCTAATAAATCACACATGAAATGTCTTTGTGGAGGTAATTCATTGCGCAAGCTTTGAGGGTACTCAAAACAGGGCTGGACTGGAGTGCAGCAGCAGTATTTGATCTCTTTATATACTCAACTTTTTTTTTTTTTTCTGTTTGCACTCAAAATTATTTTCTTGAGTAGTGCCAAATCTATGCGTGTAAACTGATGAAGAATGAGTCACTCCTGCAGTAGTGACTGGGGCACAAATAATTGGTGGTATAGAAGTTAGCACTCAATCTTCTCTCTGTCACTCGCCACAATTCATTTTAAACTAGTCATATTCCGGAAATGAAAAACATACTCTTTGGGAAATGGCAAAGCAAAAGGAAGAGTATTTATCTATCACACTTTCATTGTTTTTTTCTTAATTCTAGTCTTCACTAGATCGTATTTCAATATTTCTTTATCACTAGTTCATATTCTCATTCACCTCACTGTGCAAAATGCTTCAGTTGCTCCTTTTTTGACAAACTTTCTTTCAACCAAGCCTAGCCGAAACCACACCTGCCCCAAAAACATTCAGCCTGCATGAAAGTATGCTGAGAATATCTCCCTTTCTTCTGTAACCTCTGCCTGGGTCAACACAAGTCTTAATTCACTGCATGATGCTTTAGGACTCTGCCCCATACATCACTTCTCCTCAGATCCCGACACAAGGAGGCAGGGAGTGGGTTTGGAAATCAGAGCCACGCTGGGAGGGATTCTTCTGTTCAGCTGTACACAGCCGCAACCCAGGTGTCTATGCCTGCCTTAGATGTGTAAGCTGCCTTTGCAGGCAGCAGGAAGGAGCAGGCACATAGAAGGTGCTTTTATTTAATCTTAAAATAAATAGAAAATAAATCAGATGAGTCATGTCTGAAGGGGACCAGTCCTTAGAAAGAGGTTGGGGTGACTGGCTTGGATGTACACAGCTGCTGTAGGTGTGACTGCTCCTATGGATGCTGGTGTATAAACACAAACCTCTGCAGCTCAGATCCTCCATCATTCAGAACAAAGTAGAAGCAGAAGACACCACTTTGCTGCTGTATCTTTGGTGTACCCTGTTTTTAACCACTGTGTGAGTTCTGGCCCAATGTCAAGATGGACATAAGGGAGATGCAGAGAAGAACGAGTGGAATAAGTGATCGTATGGGGCAGCTTTCTAATGAGGATGGGTTAGCAGATGGATTCTTCAGGTGGAAAGGAGAAGGCTGAGGATGTAGGGGTTTTCATGTTGCATCTCTGTGGGCTCATAAGGAATTCAAGCATTTGGGATCTGATTGTATGACAGTTTGGGGTGTAATCTGCAGAAATGAGCTGTGCTTGCAAGGTCTCAATCGTCCCAAGAAACAAAAACCTGAATCCCAGGTGACTGGGGTTTCCAAAGTCACCAAGGAACTAGAGAAGGTAAAGGCAGAAATGCTGCTCTTCACCAAGCCCTGCACTGCTGCGTCTAGAGAGCAGTACCAGAGGCAGGAACGTATCTTCTGACACAACTACAGCAAAATCTGTGGGTGCTGGGGGTACACAAAAAGAGCCTGTAGAAAGCAGCCTGGGTTGTGTTTCCTTAGTAGTGTTTCTCTTCTCAAGTCAGAGGCATGATACTGGGTTAAATGAATTACTGGTGAGACCCAGTGGGGTATATAGTAACGTTTCCCACCACTGACTGTGTAAGAATTGAAGAGTAGCTGTGTTCCTAATTTCTATTTCTTGACAATTAATATTGTCTGGCATCAGTCCCAGGCTGGGTGCTATGGAAGCAGCTACATCTGGTGTTCGTCTGACTTTCTGCACCACAGGGGTCCACCAAGAGCTCTGTCTTTACTAGTGAGGTTTTGTTCGTCAGCCTAAATGACCTGAGAGGGAGCAAGTTCTCTCTCTTGTAATGAAATCAATGAGAATTACGGGTGCTGAGTGTATTTCAGCAGGTGTTCGGCATCCCCCAAGGTCAGGCACTTGGTTAATAGACTGGAGTTGTATAAAATGGTGTACTCTATTAGCAGCCAGGGCAAAAATCAAAAGGTATAGAAGGACATTGGGCAGAGCTGTCAATTACTTATCAGAACAAGAAAAGAGAGAAACTCACTGTAGCACTTAGAGCAGAAGTGTTTAGACAAAAATAGAAAATGTTTATTGCTATCAGATTTATCCTGCCTTTCAGAATAGAATTATGGAATCATAGAATAGTTAGGGTTAGAAAGGACCTTAAGAACATCTAGTTCCAACTCCCCTGCCATGGGCAGGGACACCTCCCACTAAACCATGCCACCCAAGGCTATGTCCAACCCGGCCTTGAACATCG
>JANRGW010050473.1:0-39933 GCA_024733675.1 Psilopsiagon aymara | reverse complement strand
CAGAGGCTGGGGACGAAGTGTTTCTACTGGGGAGGGAGTGTGGGGGGGCTTCTACATCATGTATGGGGGGGTGGGATTAACATAAAAAAAAAGAGAAAAAAGAAACAAAACACCCCACAAATAATTTGTGATCCTCTGATCCTCTTCAAATTCACATGGGACTGGTGCGAGGGCTCCCGGCAGCCTCTGCCGCAGTGCTGAGGGCAGGGCTCCACTGAGGGCTCCCCTGGACCCTTCGGGAGGGTCCTGTCCAAGGTAGGTTGGTCCTGTGGTTCTGATGCCAGCTGTGTGCCAGATGAGTGGAACAATCCCATATGTCTCAGTGGCCATCAAAGGGGAATCCTGGTGACTTCCCTGGCTCAGTGGCTTTCTATGGCCATGTCTCACCCAGTTGTGGCCCACCATAGGAGGTGGGCTCCCTGCTACTTCTGAACAGTGTAAGGCAGGGGAGAAGGTTGGGGGAGGGTATACACTGGACCCAGTGCTGGTTGCTGTTGAATCTGTGATTGGAGCGACTTCCCCCTGCACAGAATCTCTACATGAATTCATTTCATGAAGGCGTAATGTTTATTGTTTGGGGGAGTTATTCTTTCTACTTTTAAATTAGTTTCCGTATTAAAAAATGAAATGCTGGCCTCCATCATGCAGTGGTTGCATGTTGGGTTGTCTGTGTGTGGAGAAGCAGCCGGTTGACCAAAGCATAGCCTAGAAGCAGGGCCAGCTGCGGAGGTTGCCTCTTTCTGAGCTGTTGGCTGGATGTGCCCATCATCCAGATCATGCCAGAGCCAGGGAGGAGGTGCTCTGTGTGTTCTGCAGCAGCTGGAAAGAGGATGGAGTCCTCTTGCTGTGTTCAGGCCAGTGGAAAGGCTGGGAAGCCTCCCATGCTCATTCCCATTGAGGAGGAGGGCTGTGGGGCATGTGGAGTTAGCAAGGCAGAGCTCCTGCTCTTGACTCAAACCTGCTGTGTGCATGGGAGCAGAGGCTGGCCCCAGCCCTGAGAGCAAACATGTTGGCTGCTCACCTTGGTGCAGGGCTCCTAAGGAGAGGCTGGGATACCCAACTGCAGCTGGACTTAGTGTGTGTGACCGTGTGTGAGCGTGTTAGGATGGAGACTTGGAATCCAGGAATCTCTGTGTCGTGTCTGGGCGTTACCTGGCAGATGTGCTCCCTTCCTTGTGTAGGGTGTTCCTGGAACCTTAGAGCACTGGTAGCTTGTAGGGAACCTCTTGGGCTGTGGAAGCTGCAGCCACCGGTGTTAGCTGGGACCAACTAGGAGTAGGAAAGGGCAGGATGACATCCTCCAGCAAAGGGGCGATGGAAGATTGGGACCTCCCTTCCTGAGCAAGGGGGGGGGAGTGTGTAAGCGTTCATAACAAAACCATAATAAAAGATGTCATGGGGCTTTCCTAGTGTCTTTCTCTGTTCAGTGGACATTGTCTGTCAAACATAACCACACCATTCATAGAAGCCTTAGATTGACAGTTTAGCTATGCAAATTATTTTAATTATTTTTTGAAAAAAACCAAACATTAAAATAGTGCTTTCTTCTTTAACATATCCTAGGAGTTGAAAACCGAGGGGTTCTGAGCAAACTGCTGGACAACTTGTCTTTGGATGCACCATGGAAATAAAAATCAAACCCCCCCACAAAAGTAACAAAGCAAATTATCTGATGGTGTTCATGCAAGTTTCTCCAAAGACTTGACAGTGCTGCATCTGTGAGTCATGCCCTCCTGTGCTCTGTGTGTCCACCTCATGCACAACCCTGTGACACTGATTGTATGACGAGCTTGCCCAGATGTCCGTTGCATTCCTGTGAGGCTGTCAGTTTTCCGGTGGATTTGGGGAATGGACCTAGGCAAGGGATTTCCTTGTCTAGAGTAGCAAGTGTTGAGAGCTGCGGGTGCATGTGGGAGCAGCCCTCGCCAGTGGCCTGCTGCAGCCCCTGTCCTCATGGGTGGCAGTCAGGGCAGTGGAGTTCATCTGAGGGACCCTTCCAAGTTCTCTGTGGCTCTGTGCTGGGACAAGGCATAAAGCTGTGGCTGGGGCAGTCGGCACTGTGGCTCTGGATGTGGTACCTGTGCCTGTGCTGTTTTCTCTGCTCCTTGCCTCTCCAGGAGAGCACTGGGGCTTCCTCATCAGGCCCTGGTGCATCTCATGCTGCTGTCTGATATTCGGGTTCCTCGGCACAGCCCGAGCCCTGTGGCTGTAGGAGCTGGAGGTGTCCAGCGCTCAGCTGTTGCAGGGCACACGCTTGTGCAATGGGCTGGCAGGTCACCAGGGCAAAGTGTGAGGGCTCTCCTGGCTGCTGCATGGCCATAGCAGCTTGAAGACCCCTCACTGCCCTCCTGTGCTGTGTCCGTGCCCCGATGCAACCGGCTGCGAGGGGCTTCCTTGTGCTGGGATACGTCTGTATCTCTAGGCAGCTGCAGCTGCCAGCACCCTGCACTGCAAGCACCCAAGTTAGAATCCCAGCCACCTAACCTGAGCACGGTGGGTCCATGCAGCACCCTCTGCCCCCCTCATCAGCCCCACAAACTCCCTCAGAGCCTCGGCTGAGGTGATCACAGAGGTAACCGCGATACCCTGGCTGGTGGCGGGCAGCAGCTGGGGCTGCTCCCAAGGCAACCAGAGGCAGCTGCAGCATGGTGGGAAGGATTTCCTCCACCCCACAAACGCCACGAGGGTGTGCAGGTTATCATGGGACTTCCAAGTGGGGGGGACCTTGCTGAGCCCTAAAACCCACCTCCCGTGGGACTTCTCCCCCTCATCTGCTCTCCCCAGATTTTATTCCTCTTCAGCATGTGGTTGTGCTGCAGAGGGTCCCATCTGGGTTTCCCTGTTTCCCTGAGCCTCGAGCAGGAGCTTTCCCTGCACGGGTTAACCTTTGCTGCGGAGTTTCTGTCTCCCAATGGCCGGATGGAAGCAGCTACCAATTGGCCACAGGGCTGCAGGTGATGCTTTTTAGTGTCCAAGCCCCTCAGCAGAGTGTGGCAGTCCTGCAGGACTCTGCTGAGGGGCTTGGACACTAAAGAAGATCTCTGAGCACAGGGCCATTGGGCTGCCCTGCTGCCCTCCACAATGGCACCCAGCCCTCAGCCTCAAGCGGGGAGGTTTCCACTCCTGGGAGCAGTTGGGTGAAGCCTGGGCACTGCTGCAGGACATAATGCTCCGGGCAAGGAGAGGGACTGTGGCTGTGCCTCAGTCTTGGTGGTGTTGTTGCTTCCCGCTGGTGTGGCCCTTGGGGCATTGGGAAGGTCTGTGGGGAGGAGGCAACACAGCCCAGCCTGGCCCATGGATTTGGCAGGATCCCTGGCACACTGCCCCCCCTGGGGTGCCTGGGTGGGGTGGGTGCAGGTCCTCACACAAAGCAGATATCCAGCAACAAAGGATGGGATTTCCATGGGGGCTTCACTAGAAATGATACACATTTTGGCTTCATGATGTCAGCAAATTGGTGAATGTGAGAGAATTGCTGTTGGTTTGTGGGTGGCTTCCAGGCCAACAGGGACAAGTACAGCAAATACCCTCCTGGCTGGTGTTTGTCGGCACACTGGAGTGAACTTTGTTAATCCAGTCTTGGAAGGACCGGGGCGGGAGGGCTGGGGTGGGGGGCAGAGGTTAAGAGGGGAACATAGTCCAGTTAGCATACAGTGAGGTGATGGCTCCTCGTGACTCAGAGCAAGTGCTCCCTTCGAGGGGACACAGTGGAAAGGAGGGAGAGCAACCTGCTGCCTCCCGGACCACAGGGCTGCTTGTGGCGCTGGGCTTGGAGCTGCTGTCCCTGGCAGACCCAGGGAGCCTGAAGGAATCCATCGCTGAGTCTCATCTGGGGTCTTCTGTTGGTTTGGGGTTCTTTTCTGTTTTTTTCTTTTCTTTTTCACTACCGCCTTAGTTTGTGGCCTGTCTTTTTGTGGTTGGAAAGAGGAGTCTCGCTAGCAGGGTGGGTTGGTCAGATGGCCCCACGCATGATCGTGTGCTTCCCTCTTCTCTGTGTCGAACGGGATGCGCTCGCCTGATCTCCCAGAACAGAGACTTTGAACAATTTGTTGTTTATATGATGTATTTATTTTTACTTGTGTTTCATGTCATTTTTTAAAAAAATAATAAATTGTAAGTTGGTATAACTGCCTGGTGGTTCTCTTTTATTTGTTTTTGTCAAATACATGTCACAATTAACCAGCTGGTGTGGTTTGAAGTGGATCGGAGCTGGGTATGGGTATCTCTTCAAGCCCCAAGTGCCAAGGCCGGGCAAGGAGCTGTGCCCTGCTACCTCCAGTGGCATTTGGAATCCATTGGTACTTCTGCAGCCGCCCAAGCGAGCACCCCACCGGAGCCTGCTCCCTCTGGAAGGGAGGGAGGCCGGGGGCACGATGTCCATGGCAGGGCTGGATGCTGCTGAGTGTTGGGAAGCCATCTATGGGAGCTCACCATTTCCCTTCTCTGTCGTCTGTGCTTATTATTGCTGCTGATAACAATTGTCATGAAGGGCCAGGGGAAAACAAGGAGAATAAATATTCTGCAGGGTGTAAATAGCTTTGAGTCTTGGAGCCGGCGCGGGCTGCGTGCCCTGGCCCCGGTGTGCCCTGTGGGGCTCATGGAGGGGACTGGCAGGTTTGAGGTAGTAACAGCGAGGCGCTTTGTGCACAGGAAGCTGAGGCGTCTCGGAGCTGATCCTGTGGGCGAGAAGGGCCCCGGGCAGAGCGGGGAGGGAGCAGCGGGCGGCCCCGGCTCCTCCGCCCCTCACAGGGGCTGCCGGTGCCGCCGCACGCGGCCGCCCTTGCCGTCCGGGGACGGGTGCTGCCACTTCTGGTGCCAGGCTTTCTGCCGCTGCCTCTCCTGCAGCCGCAGGGCGTTGCAGTAGACATCCAGGCTGGTGCCCGGTGCCCCCAGGGCCCGCGGGAAGCCCTTGTAGCCGGGTTGCAGGTCAATGCGGGGCCGGGGGCTCTGGTGCGTCCCTCCCAGCTCAGCTGCCTTGCTCCGTTTGTAAGGGGGCAGCTCCATGGCCTCGTGCCTGATGATGCGGAGGCTGTACCGGGTGAGGGGCCGGGAGAAGGAGCGCTCCATGGCCTGGCACTCGTAGGTGCCCGCGTCCTCCGGAGCCAGCTGCCGGATCAGCAGCCCCTGCTCCAGCACCGAGAAGCGCGCGTTGCTCCTGACCTGCTGCAAAGGCAGAGCGCTGTGGGTCAGTCCCTGGGACAGAGCCACCCCCGCGCCTCGTCCTGCTGCCCGGCCCCCTCGTACCTCGCTCGTGCCCGTCTCCCCGCCGTGCCGAACCAGCCACCGCACAGTGGTCTGCGGGGAGCGCGCCAGGCACTCGAGGAAGGTGGAGTTCTTCTCCACCCCGAACACCAGCTTCTCCGCAGCAGCGGTCCCTGTGCGGGACAGGACAGGGGAAGGGGTGAGCACCCGGCGCGGGAGCTGTGTGTGACACGCGGGGAGGGAGGGAAGCGCGGAGCACCCAGCACAGGCGCTGCGGTGGACGCCGGGGTCCCAGCGCCGATGCCGGCCCTGGGCAGAGCGGGTGCCTGCACCGGACGCCCCGCGGAGGCTGCGTCTGGAGCTCACCCTCTGCGGTGTCCTGGCACTGGCTGAGCGGGTCAGACTTGAGCACGTCCTGGCAGCGGGCACGCCTGTGGGGCAGCAGACAGGGCTGTGGGACCCCCCATGGCAGAACAGCCAGGGAGGAAGGAGGGCAGGGGGGCAGCAGGGGTCTGGGTTGACAGCCAAAGCTTGCCCTTCCGTGCTCCAAACACCACCCCTTCGCATGGGAGCAGCAGGGCTGCTGTGGGTTCACATTCACCTCTTCTCGGTGAGCACGTGTGGGGCGCAGGTCCTGCTGTCCCAGGTGCAGTAAGGGTCCCGGGCCAAGCAGCAGTCGGTGCAGGTTTTGCCATAGAGCTCACAGCGGTACAGGGAGAGCTGGATCAGCCCATGGGTGCTGCTCACAAACAGCTCCTGCTGCTCAGACAAGAACAAAACCAGTCAGCACCCATGGCTGGGGACTGGGGCAAGCTGTGGAGCCTGCTGTGCTGGGGTAGAAGCACTGGGGGGCAGGGGGAGTGCAAGGGAGAGCCCCCACACGCTGCCCTGGCAGGATCCCATTCCCTAAACATGCAAGCCCTGGGCCAAGGCACTCAGGCAGAGGGGGCTGGTGCAAGAGGGGGAACTCACCCGCTTTGGTGACAGCTTCATGTCCAGGATGGGAGAAGGCACCTGGAGGTGAAGGAGAGGGTGCTGCAGCCCTGTGGGGACCTCCTGGGTGCCCCAGCCTGTCAGTGGGGCTGTGACTTTGGCCCAGGTCCCTGCTCCCAGTTCCTCCGGCTCCATATGAGCAGCCTGGGCTGGCCCTGCTCCTTGTGGCCCTGCTCCATGTGGCCCTGCCTGCAGCCATGTTTTCAAGCCTGGGCTCAGCCCCCACATTTCAGTTCAAGCTCTGGTGTGCACCCCTATGCCCCCAGGGACTGGACTGGGAGCTGGGAGACGATGTGGCTCCAGTGCTCCTGCTTCCCCTCCATGCTAACAGCATGGGCTGCAGCCAGCAGAGAGGTGAAGGACACAAGAGATGCCAGTGACCTGCTGCAGGAGCTTGAAGGGAGGACACCAAAAGGCGAGGGAAGGCTGCGAGTTCCAGCCCTGGCCTCGCGTACCTTAGTGACGCTGATCTCCTCCAGGCTGATCACCTCGGTGCCATGGCTCACGCCACCGGCCAGCCCCACCTTCAGGACTTTACCTTCATCTGTGAACACAGTGGGAGAAGGAGCTGTCAGGGCCGGTGTGCCCTGCCGACAGCATCCTTGTGCTGACAGCATCGCTGTGCTGACAGCATCGCTGTGCTGACAGCATCCCCAGGGCTGTGTGAGCTCCCACCTGTGCCGAGGAAGAGCGCGTCGTAGTGCCGGTTCTCCATCTCCAGCCTGTGCACCAGCAGGCGCCGCAGCCGGTAGGGAACATTGACCCTGGCCAGGACGGGCTGGCGGCCCTGCGGGTACACGGGCTCCCACATCAGCTGGTGGGCGCGCATGAAGCTGATCACCTCGTCGGGGAAGTCCTTGGTGGACTGCAGGAGGGGGTCGTACGTCTCACTGGGGCACTGCATGGAGGCATGGGGGCTGCATCAGGGCCAGGCCACTCTGTCCTGCCCCCTCCCACCCTGCTCCCCAGCCCCTTACCGTGCCAGGGCGGGGGTAGGGGACACGGCCTTTGTATTCGACCCAGCGGTAGTCGAATCCCTCCTTGTGTGCAAAGGGGCCACTGAAGGCAGCTCTCACGGCAGCCATGGAGTAGACACAGACGGCAGAGCCGCTGAAGACACCGCTGTGGGGAGTGTGGGGCTGTCAGTGTCCCTGCTGCTCCATGGGGACACCGCTGAGCTCACCCAACTCCTGTCAGCCCCGGAGTTGGGCACGGAATCCCCTTGGCACAGCTGGTCCAGCCTGGGCAACTGCTGGCCATGCCCACACTAAACCTGGTGGCATGGCAGATGGACTGGTGAACCAGCCGCAGGGTAAGCAGTGACTTGGCTGGGGGCCCTTCCTCTGACGGCTGGGTGCCAGTCTTGCCCTTCTGCCCATCCAGGGCTTCCCATCTCCCCATGGAGCAGCACTTGTGAGGGGCCAGTGGTCTGCATTGCCCCAGGAAGGGGGTAGCACAGCCCCACTCACCTGGAGACTGTGAAGAGCCCGAAGACAAGGGGGTTCTGGGGGTCCCGGGTGCGCAGGACGTAAACATCCTCTGCAATGAGAGGAGTGGATGTGAGGCACAGGAGCTGGAGCAGCAGTCCAGGGGATGTAGTGGGCATTCTTGATGGCAGTCCCACCTCCCTGGGGCACGCTGAGAGAGGCAGCCATGGCCGAGCAGGCTGGCTGTGCGCTCACCGAGCTGGTCGAAGTGTGTCTCCGTGCCGTGGGGCCCGGGGATGGAGCACACCAGGCGGGCCTTCAGGAACGTGCTCCAGCGGTTGATGAGGCTGTGCTTCCCCCCAACGTCATTCTGCAGCACCAACAGCCAGGCTCAGCCCTCTCTGCACCTCCCATACACCTCGCGCTCCTCCATCCCCATAGCAGGTCACCCCCAGCCCTGAGCCCTCCGCTCTTTGTCACCCTCATGTCCTGCTGTTGGACCTGGCTTGGACCAGAGGAGGTGAATCCCACCTGGTGGGACACCCAGCCATGGCCTGACTGACCTTGCAGACCCGGGCCACCCTGGCATGGATGTGCCTCCTCTCCCACTGCCCAGCTTCCATGGCTGTCTCACGGAAGAAGATGTAGACCTTGTCATCGTGTGGGTTGTAGGTATCAGGGATGGCGTAGGCACCGACGAATGCGGGCTCTGCAGGGGGAAGGAACAGCACAATGTGTCCCTGTGCCCTGATCTGACCCTGTGGTACTGCCCTTGGGAGCAGTGTGAGATGCTGAGGGTACAGAGGGAGCCCCGTGGAGACCCTGCTATCCAGAAGGCAGAGCCCCATTCCTGGTGCTCAGGCTACAGAGGGTGTGCTGGAGCATGAGTCCCACCAGAGGCTTCATCAGTGCCTCCCCCCGGAGAGGTGATGAGAGCCAGACCGCTGAGCTCGGAGCCCAGTGCTGGCCCCAGCCTCTCCCCAGCAGGCAGGAGAGCCCCCATGGCCTCTGTTCCTACCATGCAGCCAGTGGTCCTGGTTCTGCTCCGTCCGGATGTAGCTCTGCTCAGCCCCATGGACCCAGGTCCGGAAGAAGGCGGCACTGCTGCCCATGAAGTCACTGGAGGTCCCAGAATACAGCTCCCCATCTGCAGGTCAGAGGGGTGCTGGGTGGGTTGGGTGCCACTGACAGAGGGTCCCTGGAAGGTCTCCCCTGTGTCACCAGAGGTGCAGGGAGGGTGGAGGTCGCGAGCCTGGCTGGGAGCATCCTCCAGACCCGCGACCCAGCCCAGCTGCGGCCTCAGTGCTGCTACAAGGTGGGCAGGCTGCTGGTGCTGCGCTCCCCATGTGTGTACTGCTCCATCTACACCCGCACTTGTGGTTCTGCGCAGGAGCCACCAGGTCACGAGCTGGGCCAGGAGCAGGCTCTGCGCTATGGCTCCTCTCACTCGCACGCACTTGGGCACCAGCCCCGGACCACAGCAGGAGCAGGCACTGCTGCCAGCACCTCCCCGCACAGACCATTCCCAGCGCTCCCACCTTCAGCATCCTCTGCTCCCCGCTCCTCTTACCCACAAGGAGTGCTGTGAAGGGTTCACGGGGGCTGTATGGGCACCGTCCTCGTCCTGATTCCAAGGAGTGAGCCACCAACCTCATGGTGGCAGCTCCGGGACCCTGCCAGTGCCAAAGGGGAGATGTCAGCCATGGGGGAGTCTGGAAACAAGCTGGGCTTGTGGAGAAGGGTGGGAAGTGCTTGGCTCTGATGAGCAGATCCCTTGAGGGGGCTGCCAGGACCTGGTGTTGTCCCCAGGGAGGGCATCCTGGCACTGCTACACCAGGGCTGCTTCTTGCCGTGCTCAGCAAGGCCATGTAAATGCCAGGGGCCATCAGGCTGGCTGGCCACCCTCCCCTGGCTCCGGGGCTCCCTATACCCCCCACTTGCTGAAGGGGGGTCTCTTGCTCTCAGGTGCAATGGGTATGGGTCTGGCCACCGTGTCCCTCACCTTCCCCCAGGCTCCCAGCTGGATGAAGGCACAGACGGGCTGGTAGGAGCCGGTGCCGCAGGCGAACACGTGGGTCCTGTTGAAGGGCTGGAGGAGGCGGATGAAGTTGGCACACTCCGTCTGCGCAAGGGGAGGTGTTTGTTATTGGGCTGAGCACGGGTCTGGGTGCTCATGGCCAGCTCCATGGTGCGTCTGCTCGGGATGCAGGAGCCCAGCCAGGTCTTGTCCTGGCAGCTGGCAAGCTGAGCTGTATTCCGGCTGGCTCAACAACCTCATGTCAGGCCGAGCCCCGGGCTCCCTTTTGGGGTGATGGTGGTGTTTAATACCCGTGGTTAAGCTGCTTACCTCCACGTTCTTCCCAGCCAGCTGGCAATGCTCGACCTGCTCCCTGGAGGCTGGCCAGAAAATCTGCAACACAAAGACCCCAGGATGCTTTCCTTGACAGGGCACTGGTGGGAATGCGCTTGGCCAAAGGGCACTGCCGGGCTCGGGCACACGGTGAGGGGCTGCTCTGCAGTGGCTCTGACACTCCTGGGTCCCCAGGGCCTGGCTGAGCTTGGCAGGCAGCCTGCAAACAGGCTCAGAGGGAATCTGGCGCGGGGTCAGAGCTGGGTGGGCCACGGCACACCCGTCAGCGGGCAGGCGATCCTGGATCCCAGCCCATGGGAACGCCAGGCTGCAGCCTCTTAATGGGCTTTGCTTTTGTTGGGCTGGGGCTGCGCACCCGCCAGCAGGATGTCTTGGGATGACATTAGTGGTGTTGCTGCTGGAGCTCCTGCAGCAGCAGCAGGGATAGGTGGGATAAGAGGGCTCCTGGCACTGCCCTTGCACCGCACCCAGGGTCCGCCCGGGTCTCCTGGCCCGGTCCCTCCCTGGCGTCGGTCTGTCCCAGTGAGGCTCAGCACCGCCAGGGATGGGTTGACCCCACTGATTGAGACATCCTGGTGTGAATGTGTCCCTGGTGACGTTAGAGCAGCCCAGCTCAGAGCACATCCACCTCCACGCCCCAGCAGGGAACCAGGAGCGGTTACAGGGGAGGAAGGGGCCAGCGCTGACCTTCTCAGGCTCCCTGCTGGGATGGTCCAGGTGGAGCAGGAAGATGTGGTTTTTTGCTCCCACCATCAGCCAGGCCCTGTCTTCATCCACCAAAAGGGCTTGGAAATCCATCCCGTCCCCCGAGGCCAGCAACAGACGAGAGCTGTTGGATTTCAGCAGATCTGTAGAGCACATTGTGGGAGAAAGACAAACCCATCCATGAGCAATACAACAAGCAGACGGAGGCCCCGTGCTGCCCGTCTCCAGGACAGCTCTGGCTACCCACATCTGCCCAAAGGAATCCAGCCAATGCCCTAGCAAAACCCCACCACCTTGGCTCCCCAAAGCTCATCATGAAGCCTCCTCCCGTGAGCCTACCTGGAGGAAACAGTGAGTCACCCTTACAAAGAGGAAAACTGCGCTGGCCATGCCCTGGGCTGGTTTGCAGGGTTGGGGGCAGGACAGTGGCCCAAGGAGCCCAGGCTCCTCTTCAGAGGAGCTCTTGGAGTCCTTAAGCCTCTGCATCCTGAAACCATGGGGTAAGGGCTGAGATTGCTTGCTGTGACTCCGAGGATGTTTCCCTGGGCTTCGCATCAAAGCAGTTTACTTGAAAAATGGGTTTTGGCTATATGCTGGGGCAAAGCATCCCTCCAAGGGAAGGCTGTGTAGAAACACAGCCACTACAGCCCAGCTGGGACACCTTCCCTCACCCACCCCAAGGCCTTTTAGTGTGCCATGGACCTAACTCCAAGAGGAGCAGAGACGTGGCAGTGGGAAAGGCTCTGCTGTAGCTCCTCCTGTGCAGCAGCCTGGGATGGCCAGCATGGCCCCTCCAGCACAGTTGCAGGCACGTGGGTGTGCGAGAGGCACAATAAGCTCTTGTCTCCTGTTTAACCGCTCCTGAAACAACATCCCCGGGGCTGTGATGTGCAGCGCCAGGTTTGGGGCTGGCTGCTGGGGTGAGCATCCCCCAGCACCACCCCAGCGACTGCTGCACCGGACATGGGATCACAGCAGCTGCCATCCCAGTGAGCGCCTGCTCCCAGGGATAAAGGCAGGGGAGGCCAGTGGTGAGGTTGGACCTTACAGCTTCCAGAAGTCACAGCACACTGCTTTCCTCTTCAAAAGTGGCGGGATACAGCTAGGGACAGGCTGGCTATGCGGGTGAGGCTGCTCTTGCCTTTGGTGCTGCGCAGGGAAAGGTGCAAAAAAGGGTCAAAAATAGGCCATGGGAAGGGGAGACAGAGAAAGACTGCTGCTGGATGGGAAGTGCAGCACGGCTGGAAACCCCGGCGTGATCTGTAAGATCCAGGCTGAGAAATGACCCAAAATCATGTGGCTTGGAGCAGTGTGTGAGAACGGAGGGGGGGAAGCTGTCAAGGGGAGCGATGCTGGCCAGGTGATGGGTGACGGGTGGACGTGCGGCCCCGGGTGCAGGTGGGGTGTACGTGGGCACGGGCACGGCTCCATGCGAAGGGAGCCGACTGACCCGGAGGCTGCGTCTCTCTTCCTTCCACCCCGTTTCCAGGGCAGAGGGGAAGCGGGGTCGGTGTCTGCGGGCTGGAAATGCCACTGACGTCTGCTGGTCCCTGCGGGAAGGACCTGCTGGGCAGCAGGCAGCGGACGGGGATCGCTGCCCGGATCTGCCGCAGCCGGGCTCGCTCCCAGCTGGAGCTTCCTTCTCCCCTTCCTCCAGGGTCAGGCTCCAGTTACTGTGGGACACAAACCCTCTGCCAGGAGCCTCTCCCGGCTGCCTCAGGGAGCTCCTGGCTCTCCTCCTGTTCCCACAACTGTTGTGCACAGCCCCACTTCATCCCCACTACCTTTGGGCATCCCAGGGCTCTCCTCTGGGTCACCCCCCATCCTGTGTCTGCCGACACTGCCGGCATCTGCCCAATCCAGGGGGTAATGTCGGGCAAGTCATTGGGAAGTTGAATTGGGGTGGGAGGGAAGGTCAATGGGTGCAGTTAAGTAGATCTGCCATAATCATAAGGACAGGGTCAGGCAGGATGATAGAGGAGCCTTCCCTGCTGCTGTGATAGTCCATGGGAGGCTCCAGGGAGGAGTCGCTGCCCTGCCCTGGCACTATGAGCCCTCTGGCAGGGTTAATGACTATGAGGGGCTGAGCCTGACTCAGTGGCAGTTCTGCTCCCTCACCAAGGGGGTGCTACACAAACAAGGCATTTGATCCAAACCCCAACCTTGAGGCAGGGAACCAGGAGGTCTCTGCAGCAGCTGCAGGGTGGCTAAACCGACGGGTGAGCGCAGGGAAACATCCTCTCCTTTGTGCTCATTGTCTCCCAAGGCCACGGTGTTTTTGTTTATTGCCAGGACCGCTGTAACTGCCTTGTCCCATCCATCATCTCCCCTGCACCTCAGCTACAGCATCCTCCGTGCAGGGCGACCCTGGGCTTCCTGGGGTCACAGCCCGGCTGTGCTGCAGGGCTGTCCTCTCCCCTTTCCCCAGGCACCACATAGGGCAGACCACGGAGGACATCCCCAAAGCCCGGGGGAAGCTCGGTGCTAAACCTGTCTCCAGCCCCTCGCTGCTGTTGGCTGATAAGGGACGTGCCAGTGCAGCTTGGTGCTGATAACCAGAGACCCGCCAGCCACTTGCTGCACGGAGATGGCTTCTGGGTCCTGCCTGGCTGGGCTGGCTGCAGATCAGAGGCTGGCAGAACAGCCACTTGCCGGCTCCTAGCTGTGCCTGCCCTCGTCACTGCAGTAAGAGATGCTGGGAGGCATGCTGCAGGCTTGCTGCATGGCTGCACTGCTCTATGGACTCAGAAAAGAGAGGTTCGGCCCTGGGCAGCGCCAGGGCTGAGCCAGAGCACCCGCAGGCTGCCTTTCACAGGCCATGATTGCTGCTGTGCTATTATAAACCTCCCTGGCAGGGTGGGAGCCACTGCTGTTGTTCCTGGCCCCGTGCCCCATGCCCCATCCTTCCTTTGCTCTCCCAGCCTTTGGTGCTGTCATTTCCTTCTCTCAAGCCTCTTGCATCTTCTCCTACCTCCCCACCAAGGGCTCTGCCTGCCTGCCCCATGCTGGGATCTGAGGGTAAGGCTGATCCTGCAGACCACTCTCAAAGGCCTCCTTTTATTTATTTATTTTAGGGGGTTTTGAACCTAAACTTTTCAAGGCATTGTGTCCTTGAACCTGCCCCGTGCTGTCCATGAGTCACATCCCCTGCCATTGTTCACGCTGTCCTTGAGCCCTCCTGATGCTGGGAGCTTCCTCTTCTGCCTCTGCCCAAGACTTGAGGGCTTTTGGCATATATGGCCCTAGCATGCCGTGGGGCTTTGAAGTCAGCAGTCCCTCTGTGCTCCTGCAGCCTTGCTCTGCCTCCTCTGGCCCCAAGGAAAGGCAGACCTTGCACCGTGTTTCCAGTCTGGGCTATCCGCAGGGTCATCTCCCTGCAGGGATATCCTGCATCCCTGGGAGGCCCAGCTCTCTTCAGCCACAAGCTGGGGGCATCTATCACCTCTCTGGCTGGAGAGCAGCTTCTCAGGGTGATGGAGCAGGCCAAGAGGATGGCACCAGAGCTTTGAGTGCAATAGCCTTGGAAAAGCTGCGCTGCAACTTCACGGAGTTGAGCACTGGGGATGTGCTGAGCTGCATGTCCTCCAAAGCAAGTTGCTCTTTCTCACACAGGAGAAGCTGAAAGCAGGTAAATTGGCCAAGCCTGTGCTGCCTGTCCAAGGCAGGGTGACCAGCTGCAGGGCTAGCAGGGCTCTGCTCTGACTGCTCAGGTCATTCCCCTGCAGAGACCCTTTCCCTAGAAGCATCTTTTCTACGCCCATTTGCTGGGCTGTGCACTGCACTCCCTGTTAGTCTGCTCTTGTTGCACCTTCAGAACACTGAAAGCATCCCCTCCTTTGCATCAGCAACCTGTGCCTCTTCTGAAGAGCTCATAATCCCAACGGGTAAGACAGATGCAGGGGAGAAGGGTAAAGTGCAGCAGGGAAATGATCTGCGCAGGATCAGCCTCTCCTCACAGGAAAGGAGGGGTAAAGGCGGGAGGGCTGGGCTGGGGCAGGGTTGTGCTGGTGGGAGGCAGGGGAAGGGACCAGCAGCACTGCCTGGGGCTCAGTGTCCCCACTGCACTTCGAGCATGAAGACAGGGGACACTCCCCTGGGGCTGCCCAGGTCAGCAACTGCCCAGGACACACCATAAGATGACCCAAATGAGTCTGAGCAGAAGGAGTCATCCCTACTGGTCCCAATGCTGTGGCAGACCAGGGCAGGGCATCTCTGCTCAGCACTCTTCTCTGATGTCAGCAGCACCAGTGCAGCATCCTCAGGTGCTGCGCTTGGAGCTGCATCCGTAAAACATCCCAAGGGCATGGGGAGATACTGCAGCCGCAGCAGTGGAGCTACTGCCTGCCAGGCTGCCCCCCTTCACTCTCTGCCTATAGGACGGTCTCCCAGCCCTACCAAGCAGGATGCAGACCCCAAGGACACCCACCTGAGCAGCCCCCTTACCTTTGTAGGTGAGACGAAGGCGCGGGGCATGCTGCTTCCATGCCTTGCTGCTGCCCAGCTGCTGCAGGAGGAGGCAGAGCAGTATGGCGAGGGGCAGGCTGCAGCGAGGGGCAGGATGCATTCTGATGCTCAGCAGTGGGAAGGGGACACCTCGTCCTCACAGCACCATGGTCCAGCGCTGAGATGCCACCTCCGCTGCCAGCTGCAAGCAGAAAAGGGGGAAGGCTGCCCTGGGGTGGGCTGTGTGCTGGTCAGGACCCTCAGCCCACCGGCCCCTGGCTGCAGAGGGTGCTCCAGGGATGGTGAGTGATGGTGGGTGACGAGGCACAGCCTGGGCACCCTGCAGCACCCACTGCAAGCGCCTGTCAGCAGTTATCAGAGCAGAGCACCCGCAGGGTGCAGGGAGACAAGGCGTGTCCCGAGGAGCTCCTGCAGCTCAAACTGGATGGGCTGGGAGGGAAAGCAGGGCCAAGGAGGCGGGAGCCTCGCTGGCTGGGCTGTCCTTGCAGCCTCAGCGATCATCGATGGCTCTGGTAGGGTGAGGAGCATATCTGAACATCGCCATTGCACTGAGCTGTGCTGGTCCCTGTGGGACACCCAGCACCCACCAACACCAGGAGCTGTCACAGGGCCAGTGTGGGTGCTGTGGCTGTGAGACCCGTGCACTGGCTGCTCTGGCTGACACCCAGGACCTCCAGCACATCTCATGTCCAGGGACTCCAGAGGACAGCCTGCCCAGGGAAGGTGCCATGTGAGGCCAGGGTGCCCATGGCATGTGGTACTTGGAAGTGTTTGGATGTGAGAGCATCCTGGGGGTGACTGATGTGAGGGAAGGCGTGAGGAGTGCCTGGGGAGTAGTACACACTCCATCCAGCAGGCTCTCAGGGCTTGGGCTCCTCTGTTAAATTCCTGTTCCGCTCCCAGTGCCTGGTGAGGGATCCCAAATATTTGCTGTATCTCAGCTTGGGGTTAACTCTTGTCCCTCTTACTGCAGGGGAAGTTAAAGTTTTGGAGCACTGTCCGTAAATACCACTTCTGTGATCCCTTCAACATCAGCCATGGCTCTGTGTGTACAGGATACATCACTCTGGCCAGCAGCTCTGGGCAGCACAGACCTCTCCGAGGCCACCAGCATCCCGTGGCTCTGGGATGCTGGAGGCAGGAAGGACTCTCTTAAATTCACATTCCCACAGGGATGTGCAGGGTTTCACAGCCTCCTCTGCCAGCTCCCACACCTCCTGTGGGGAGCAGGGCCAGCCTGCCAGCAATCTGCAGTTAAGTCAGGCAATTTAGGTGCTTTTCCCTGCTTATAAGCGTCCCGGGCCCTAACTGGCAGCTGTGAGTAACTCCCCCTGTTGCTGCATATTAAGTTCTTCCAGTTCCATAGCTGAAAGGTTTTAAATGAGCTTTTTGGCTCATTTCTGGCCAGAGGCTCTTGGCTCTGGGAGCAGGGGATTTCTGCCATCCGGCGGAGGGCTGTAGGAGGGATGGTGCAGCCAAGCCTCTCCAGATGCCTCAGTCTCTGCCTTCCACAAGAAGGAGCACTCACCCTGCTTAGGGCGGAGGTCTCAGGATCGTGGAGTTGGGGCTTCTCTCTGCCCAAGCAGGCAGGGAGCAGGCAGCAGCCCCTTGGTATTGCTCCTGCCCGCTCCCTGCCCTTGCTGCTGCCTTGCTTTCACCCTGGCCAGCACAACCTGCTGCTGCTCCCGTCCCTGGCACCACGTGGAGCTGGATACAACCTCCGGGTGGTGGCTGTGCTGTTTTCTGTCTCTTTAGTTTGATTCTAGAGGAGGGGGGGTCCCAGGTAGGAACCCCATCAGCCACACTGGGGACCTGCTGACAGGGAGTGCTGCCCTCGTTTCCCTCCCATACACCTTCCCAGTGGCTTTGTGCTGGGAATGCTCCGGCACTTTCAGCTCTTCCCCACACTCAGCCACCTCCAGCGGAGTCTCCAGACCCATCCTGCAGACCCGCAGCCATGCCCTGAGCACTGCAATCCCAAGGGTCGTCACAAGGATACGCCTGGGATTTGACAGGGATGTTTCTTCCTTGCCCG
Organism: Psilopsiagon aymara; assembly: GCA_024733675.1. Taxonomy (NCBI): domain Eukaryota; kingdom Metazoa; phylum Chordata; class Aves; order Psittaciformes; family Psittacidae; genus Psilopsiagon; species Psilopsiagon aymara. Next base: position 22,736 of record JANRGW010050473.1, on the reverse strand, counting down.
TGTGCATTCGGTTGCTGAAGGACTCGGGAAACTGCTGGCCTCTAATTGCAGCTTTCTATAAATGGAGCAGGGCCTACGCTAGGCTTAGGTTTGGGCTAAGGCAGCCCTGGAGGAACCTTCCATGACCCAGAGCACCAGGGGATGGGATTCTGAGGATGGCAGGCAGGGCCCTGCTGCTGCCTCACGACACAGACATGTGCGTGGCCACGGGGTGAGCTCTAAGGATGCTTCACATACGTGCAGCAGGGGCTGGGGCAGTGGGGCAGGCATGCAGGCTCCCACGTGCAGCTGGGTTATACCAGCACTCTGGCTCCTCACCCTGCCACAGGCAGGTTTGATGGTGGAGGGAGCCACAGCCACACACAGGAAGAACCCTGAGCCCTCGCAGAGCTTGGCTGCAGGGTCAGGAATGGTGAGGGTCCTGCTGGAGGGGCTTGCAGTGGACGAGTTGTCAGAGGATAACTTGCAGTGAGAAAGGCTTCCTCCTGTGTGTCATTCTGTCACTAAGGCTTCAGGGCTCCCCTGGGTCATGTCCAGGCAGCAGTGAGGGACTTGGCACATCCTTCTGCTGATGCACAGCCAAAATCTCAGCCTCAGCATCCCTCGCTGTGCCAGTCAGAGCAGGGACACAGGGGGAACCCACTGTGGGGCCACGGCCCCTGCTGTAAACCTCTGCCCAAATCTGCCTGGAGGTGAAGAGCTTGGCAGAGGCAGAGTTTACACTGAGAGGGGGAGCTCGGGTGTCTGCTGGATGGAAACAAGCTGCAGATGATGAATCCAGGGTTAAATTAAACACTCCCGACAGCTTTAAATAATCAACTGTCCAGAGCAGCAACTATTTCCATCTCGGTTTGGAGAGGGAAGTGCCGATGAGGGCAGGCTGCTGGGCAAGGGGATGTCTGGGGGTGAAGGTTTCATACTCTGGGCACCACAGGGTGTGAGCGGGGGGGACATGGGTGATTGCAGCCCTGTTTTAGGGGGACAGCAGTCATCAGGGATGTCTTGCTGTAGGTGGCATGGGTGGTGACACCAGGGCACCGGGCTGACTTTGTGCCACCAGATGGCCTGGTCCTGGTGTCATCCTGTGTCCTCCCCTCCCGCTGGTGGCCTGCACGAGCCCAACAGGTTTAAGGTTCTGGGCTGTTGCGTCGAATCACCATTTCATGGCATGGGGCTGAACTTTATCTTTGGAGACAAAGTCCCCTGGAAGGTCTTGCCTTAGACTGAGCAGCACAGGGAAAAGACAAATCCCTCCTGTTCGAGACATGAGGGTATGGGAGGGAATTTTTTATCCGTGAAAGCACCAATTTCCTCCTGACACAGCCTGTTTGCTTCGATGCCTCGAATAGTGTAAAACAGCCCCAATTTCAGAGGGGGAAGGGCCTGGCAGTGGATTTATCAGGCTATGGATTATCTCCCATAAGGGAAGAGCACTCGAGCTCTGCAGCGACCCTGCTGCACTGAGAGCAGCCCCCGCGCTGCCTCCCTGCCTGGCGCAGCTCGCCATGTGCTCCGGCACTCTCACAGGCCCCAATTGTGTCCCAGCTAATCCCCACACACCATTTGCAGCCTAGTGCCTTCTTCAGTTACACTGCGGGGCTGGCGGGGCCACGGGCAGGGGTGAAATGTGGCCCCAGCAGCTGGGGGACCTCAAGGGAGGGGAGCCGGGGGGAGGAGAGGAGCTGCACCCCGTGTCAGCACTCAGCCACAGAGGATGGAGACACTGAGCTGGGACCCGCTGGGAGCTGAGACCCCTCCACCTTCCTGAGCACCCGGGCCTGGCTCCTGCTCCCCACCTCTTGAGGCTGTCTCCCCCAGCAGAAGCCCGGGGTGCAGACAGATCCCTCTCTGCCACTGCTGGGAGCTGGGAGAAAGGAGCCTCACCCCAGCAAAGAAACCGCGGGGCAAAGCCAGGCAAGGAGGTCCAGCCGACAAAACAGCCATGTCCTACAATCCCCAATCCCACCTCTTCCCACAGCTCAGCACGTCCTACCCCTGCACACACATCTGGTGCACACCGCATGGTCCATACTGTGCGAGTGCGGGGCCGCACGTGCAGAGAGCGTGCGCATCTGGAGCTGTTGGCATGTGCCGTGGTGTGCACCCCTGCCTGGGGCTGCCCCTCACCCAAAGCCCCTCCCGCCCCTCTGCCTGCCCCTGCGTGCACAGAACCCTCCCCGAGAGCCCAGCGGGGATGGGGCTGCTCCACTCCGTCCCGCGCAGGATGATGGATGCCTCGGCAGCTGCACCGGAGCAGCTGCCGTCCTTCTCCAACCGGGGGGACAAAGGCACCAGAGTGAGCCCTCAGCTCCCTTCTGCCTTCCCCAGGGCCGCCGGGCTGGGGCAGGACCAGCACCGGGGAGCCTGCGGTGCTGAGCTGATTGTGGGAGGGGGATGTGATGCTCCTGCAGTGTAACACCAGAGCTGGGACCACAAACACTAACACCAGCACTCAAGCGGCTTGGGAGCACGACAGTGTGCCCTGTGAAATGGCAGTTCCAGCAAATCCCGCAGTGACACAGGGCAACGTGCCCATGCAGAGCCCCAGCGATTGAGGGGAGCTGATTTTGGAGGGTTTGAACAGAGGAAATGATGAACAGCAGCAGAAGGCTGAGGCTGCTCAAGCAAGTTTCTCTGCTATCAGTCGGCAAGGCTGGCCAGCAGGCTCCCTTCCAAACAGGACATCTCCTGACAGCCTCCTGCGCTCCCGCCTCCCGAGATTAAAGTCCATGATCACAATTAGCCCCAACTCACCCTTCCTTGCCAACCAGCACTGCCAAAGTGTGCCAAGCACCACACGTGGGGAGGAATGAGTCCTGGCTGCTGCTGGCACACAGCAGCCCATCAGCACATCACCCCTGCCAGGCTCCTTGCTAATGGTACCAGTGATAACAGCAATGGGACAGGGACAGCTCTGTGGTCTGTGTGGTGTCAGAGGGACTTCGCTGCCTGTGTTGACACTTCAGAGCTCCTCCTGGGACCATATCCTTTGAAAGCGAATGGAGAATTACCAAGCCCAAAGCTGGCCAGGATACTAATAACTGTTTATGAAGGGATAAGGAGCTGGCTTCACTTAACATCCTGCTAATCCCTTTCTCAGGAGGCTGCTGGCTCAGGCCCTACCTTTCCCTTGCTACCGAGGGAGGTGAAGCCTGCTCTGGCTTGGCTCCCAGGCTTCAGGCTGGGAAGGTGGCCCAGCAGCTGGGCTTGGCTCACTGGACAGTCATGAACATGGTGATGGATATGGTGATGGACAAGGTGAGGGGCTGTTGGCCAGTGCTTCCTACAGGGCTTTTGGTGTTCCTGAATGTGATGCTTGAGCCAGGCAGTGCCAGATGAGTAACCTTGTCATTCCTGCCTCTAATTCCCCCCAAGGACATCCAGCACCAGGGAGGCAGCAAGTCCAGAGGCAAATTCAGAGGAAGATGTTGAAGGTGCTGGGCTCCTCCGCAGACAAAGCAGAAGGTCAGGGAGGTGGGATGAGTGTGCAGGAAGCATGTCTCATGCTGGGCAGCAGCCATACAGCTCAGCTCAGACGGGATTCACAGGATCACAGAGTCACAGAACAGTTTGGGCTGGAAGGGACCTTCACCTAGCCCAACCCCCCTGCAGTGAGGATTGACTTGGACTATTAAACTCCGGATTAAACTCTGCATTGGCTGGGCACACTGAGCTCCCAGCCTGCCTCCTGATGCAATTGAGAAGCTTGAAATTCCCTCTTTTTGGGCAGGGACTCTTCACCCTCTGATGCTGAGTTAAAGTACCCAAATAAGGTAGCTCAGAGGCTCTGTGCTGCCCACTCTGCTGCCAGCCCAGCTCCCTGGAGCCTTGGGAGTCCCCAAGGGCAGCACTGCATTCCTCAGAGCCATTTATACCACGATTCTGAGGGCTGAAACCCACCCTCGTCACCTGTCCGCCACATGGCCTGACATTTAATACAGCCCTTGGAGGCTCAGGGAGCTCAGGAGATGGCCTCTGGGCTCCCGACTTTCCAGGCTGAGCCTGGGTGAATCACACACGCGCCAAAGCTTGGCAGGGGCTCCAGGGCCAGGAGTCAGTGTGGACTCTGTCCAGGGATGGGTTTGCTAATGCCTCTTGCTGGCTGAAAAGCCTCATCTGGGGAGAGGCGCTGGGTGACACACAGGGATCTTTTACAGAGATTGCCAGCTCGACCAGCTCGAGCCCGGGCAGCCTCAGCCATCACTTTGTATCATGGGGACTGGCCCTTTGGTGGCGCCTGGAATAGAAGTGATGGGCTTGTTCAGAGCCCTGGTGGGCACGTACCAGCATCAATGGGGTCTGCCTGAAGCATCCCAGCAGCGAGCCAAGGGCTGGAGGCAGCTCCATCCCTGGGGTGTCTCATGAGAGACTGAGCCCTGGGGGGCACAGGTGCATCCCTGCTCCTTGGGCAGGCAGGCTGCAGCCTTTCCCAGCTCTCCCAAGCCAGTCTATTGCTGCCTTAACCAGGGCATTTTGCAGCAGGCCTGCACAATGTAACACATTGGCCTCATTCAAAGCCTCATTCTAGTTCTACCTCCCACCTCCAGACCTACAGGGCAGGGATGCTCAGCACCTCTCTGAGAGCTGTTGGCTTCACCACATTTCCCTAGCTATGATCTAAGGGCCATTCCGTGCAGGAGCTGGCTGTGAAGCACCTGCTCTGCTGCTCAGTGACCCGGCTCATCCGCTGCACCATGGCCAGCCAGCAACAGGGCTGCTGGTCACACTCCCAGGGCCTCTCACTGTCCCAGCCGGGCCTCCCCCTGTGCTTGAAAGCACTGCAGTGTTTTCTTTTCATCAAGAGGATCCCTGCTCCCTGCTCTCCCCATCCCGCTGCGCTAATTGGAACAGGCTGGGCAGGCGTGGGGGACTCTGCTGGAGAAAGTATTTTAATGAGGACGGAGAGTGCCTGCACCGTTATCTGCTTCTTCTCACAGCCTCTTGGCCGGGCTGCTCGGTAATTGCGGCCCGGCTTGCCGGGTGAGCTCTCTGCTTTGCGAGCCTCGGACCCCTGCGGAGCCCCACGCTCCGGCAGCCTCCCGCGGGCTGCCCCTTGCTCCGGCGCGCTGCTCCGGAGATGTGGGACACATCTTTGCCACGGCAGAGCTGCTGCGTTGGCACTGGGAGGTGGCTGAGCCCCCCGGAGCTCCTGGCCAGGCAAAGGGAGCGGTCTGGAGCAAGGTTGCAGCGCGGTATCCCCGGGGGTCCCCGGCCAGCAGCCGCACTGCGGGTGGACGCGGGGCTGCTCACCCCAGCGGGATGCTCCTTCTCGCCTCCCCAGCAGGCAGCTGCGGGCTGAGCTGAAGATAAAGGCGCATCTGCCGGGGCTGCGGCCGCTCGCACGGCTGCTGTAGCTCTCGTGCAAGGGGAGCCAGCGCTGGCAGCCGCATGCCGAGGGCAGGGAGCTCCCATTCACAACCGGTTAACTGCCTGGCAGAACAGAGCTACCCAACCCAGTGGATCCATACCTCCTCACAGCACCCTGCGCCAGTATTTCCAGCTGGCCAGTGCAGCCCAGAAGCAACCACTACCCTGTAACACAGTCAAGGCGCTGCTCCCAGGACACATTCTTCTTGTCCAGCTCCTATTTCACGTGAAGTCCCCTCTGTCCTCCATGGGCTCCTCTGCACAGCATTGTGCTGTGGAAGGCCCTCCATGGCACTCATTCAGTGTGAAGCTGAGGCACAGATAGACTGAGAGACCTGCCCACTGCCAAATGGGAACTTTAGCAGATCAGAGATTGTAGAATCATTGAATAGGTTGTTTGAATTAGTGAAATAGTTGAACAGTTGTGTTGGAAGAGACCTTAAAGCTCATCCAGTTCCAACCTGGGGCACCTTCCACTAGAGCAGTTTGCTCCAAGCCCCATCCATTCTGGTCTTAAACACTGCCAGGGATGGGGCAGCCCCAGCTTCTCTGGGCACCCTGTGCCAGTGCCTCAGCACCCTCACAGGGAAGAGCTTCTGCCTAAAGTCTAATCTAAAAATACTCTCTTTCAGCAGGATGGACCCCAAGTGCCCCATTTCCCTTCAAACAGCAGCTCATCCTCCTACAGCACAGGCCAGCTCCGCACTAAGCCTGACACCACCCCTGCCTGTGTACAAGTGTGAAGCTGCAGCACATCGTGACAGAGCTGTCACCACTGCCTGCATGAGAGCACACAGCGTGGGAAGGCCAGCCCTCCTCTCAGGACAATGGGCAGATTGAAACTGAAAGCCCTTTAGCGGGTGGGTTTTTTGCACACTACAAAGTGCTCAAGTGGAATTAGCTGACATCAGTGGTCGTCTCCTGGAAAACAGGGAAACAAACCTGGACGCGACAGTGGGAGAAGCAGCGTGGTTCCTGCACACAATAAATGGCAGCTCGCCAGCACATGAGACAAGAACAATAACTCCATACAGCCATGTGCCTGTGAACAGCATTGTTTTAGGGAAACCATGCCCTGGGCAGGCTCCAAATTGGCTGAGGGTGACGTTGGCAATAACTGTGCTCTGTGCCATGCCATCCCGCTGGCAGAGCTGGGTTGTGCCAGCCTGGAGCACGTGTGGTGTGATTGCAGGTACAGCAGAGACAGGTGTGGACCAGGGGGGCTCCGTGGGGTTGTTGAGCACAGAGATGGCAGAGCCCAAATATCCTACAGTGCCCAAATCGGGGAATAATAAAGGCTTATCTCTGCTGCGAATATGGAGCTCCTGGATAGCATGAAATCACTGCCATTCCTTGCCATCTAGCTACAAGTAGATGCTGGGGTTTTATAGCTGTGATTTGGGATAATATAGTCTTCAGGGAGGCAGAATGACTCGGTCCCCTGTGCTTTGAGCCCGGCTCTGCAACACTAAACTGGTCACTTCCCCCCTCTCAGTTTCCCCAGGCAAAAAGCATGGGAGAAGGTGCAGCCAGCTCCTGAGCAGGGCAGGAGGGAGAAGTCATTGGGGAGGAGAAGGGGTGGTTCAAAAGAACCAGGAAGGATCAAAGCTGGATACCCAGTCCGGAACAGTAATGCTGTTTTCACCCTCTTCCCCATTACAGCTTGTTCTCTGCTGGAACTCTTTGCCACCCCACGCAGGGTGAGCTCCTGAGCAGATCTCTCAGGGGAGGGCTCCTCAAAGAGCACAGTGAAGCTGGGTGCCCCCCCATTCCCCACCCAAAAGCCATTCTCAGCTGTCCCCAAGGCCAGGAGTTTGCTCAGCTGACTGATCTCTCTGCCTTTCCTTTCAATAGCAAGTCTGTAACTGTGTGAGAGCCTGTAAAGACCTCATTACCCCATGCTCTTGAAGCCGCCGCTTGCTGTAATCTCAGCTGGATCAGGGACAGCCCAAACTTGGAGGAAGAGGCAGCTCCAGAGTTCGGGAGCCAACGTTTACAATAAATCTTCATCCTTGCTGTAAACAGCCCCTGAGAGGGTGTCACAAGAGCACAGCAGAAAGTGAGGCAGCCAGAAACCCTCGCTGGTGAGAGCCTCTGCCAGCCGGGCTGGCTCAAGGCCTTGCGTTAGCAAAGAGCATCATTAGCAGGGAGCCGTGCCGAGGAGCCCAGGCTTGGCTCCCTCTCCCTGTGCTTGAGCTCCGTGTGCTGGATGCTGCTGCTTGGCAGCCCTGCAGCCTGGCATCACCTCTTATTGAGCCAGAGGAGATAGCTCAGGCCATGGCACCGCATCTTCAGCCTCCATACACAAGCACTCGGATGTTTGGGAGAGCAATTTAGACCCTTGGGGGGGGGTGTTCTGTTTAATTCTCAACCGAAGGAAACCAGAGCAAATGATCCCTGTCTTGCACCCTTGTGGAATTCAGTGAGATTAGATTAGGGATGAATTCTTCCCATATTTCTTATAGAGCTGATATCTCTGCCCTGGCTTTCCAATTGACTTCCCCATCCCCTGCTCATAAATCACACGGGTGTTTGTGTCTCTGTTCTTTCCAATACCGTTAACTCTGCAGGAGAAATCTATGCTACAGCAACCCATCATGTCAAATCAGTGACCCATGGGGCTGCCAGACCCCCTCCCTTTGAAGGCTGTGCGAGGACCAGCAGCGGGAAGCTGGGACACGCTCCACTTGGCAAAGAGAAAGCTCCTTGCCGCTTGCGCATGGGTCGCGTGGCCGGCATGTGTGCGGGATAGCTGCGGTTCTGTGACCCAGCCTCCTGCAGCACTTTCCCCCTTCCCTTGGACACACGCCTGCACCAGAAGTACTGCTTTCCAGCTTAACAGAAATTCTATGCGAGTGCTCGGCAGCCGGATTAGTGCAGTGGCTCCTTCTGGGCAATAAACTGCTCAACTAAACACAGCCATGGCAGCAACCTCAGGCTCGGGGCTCGCTGAAGTTCAGCTACACCCTGCCTATGAGATGCCTCCAGCGGACAGTGCACCCTTTGGCCAGGCTGCCTGGCTGCCATGGCAGCTCCTGCACACTTTTGGGAGCCATCATTCATGCCAGAGATGATCTTAATTCAGGGTTAGGAAGAAATAATCCTTGTCTTAATTTAAGTTTGTCAAGTGCTTTGTTATTTGTTTTCAGACATCAAAAAACATCTCACTTTCTCTCTCCCCCCCCCCCCCATGAGTATCACAACTGCATCTCACTGGAACATCCACCCATCACCTTTGAGGCGTGCAAGGCTCCCAGCTCCCAGCCGTTCCTACCCAGGAAGGATCTGCAATGCTTCCAGGCAGAAGGATCATCAGTTAAAGGATGCCTTTAGAGAGCACCCGGCATTTCTCAGGCTCTGTTTCTTTTCTGCCTGCAGTGTTGTATATCCCGAGGTTTCTGAGAGGTGAGGCCTTGCAGGGAGAGGGGCTGAAGAAGCACAATTGCCCTGTCCTGACAGATTTCAAGAAGCTCAAGCATGAGACAATCCCCCATGGACCAGAGAGGCTATTTCTTCTCCTAGGACAGAGGCTGTCACAACTGATCAGAGGCAAATGATTGATTTTTATTTGGGGGGGATGGAGGAAATCCAACAAAGCTGTCTTTGGGCAGTGGAAAAGTACCCAACATGGGCTAGGCATTAGTGACAATCTGGCCAATATGGGATTTGGGGCTGTTAAACCTGAGCAGCAAAGAACATCAAAGTGAAGAAGCCCCAGAAAAACCAGCTCTGGAGACAAAGAGCTTTACCATAGTGAAACACAATAAAACCTTCTGGAATCCGAGTTTAGGCATTCATAGATATAACCAGAAAAGACCATTACAGCAAAGTCTTCATTGCATACGGCAGCAAGCGGAGCAGCAGAATGCGCTCTGCTCTCTGTAGGAGCGGGGGAAAGTCAAGCTCCTCACGAGTTACTCTGCACACAGGTCAAAACCGCAGTAAAGCAAAGTGTAAAAGCGAAGCATGCAGCGGATCAGACCCGGTTCAGCCGCCCGGGATGAGCCGCTCCCATTGGGACCACTACCGCGCCGGCGGGGAGCGCGGCAGCCTCGTCCCGCCCGGTGCCAAGTTGGAGTCATTCAAACCCAGCCTCAGCTACTTACCAGCCAAGGAGCCCGCGGGATCTCAGCGGCGACGAGCGGACCCCGCTGCCGGCCCGACCGCGGGTACCTGGAGGCTGAGCCAGGGAGGAGCTGGGGGCAGCCGGGGCAGCCCTCATCCATAACCCAGCCCCGGCTGCCGGCGCGCCGCGTCCCGCCGGGATCGGGCCGGGATCCGCGGGCAGCAGTCGCCATCTCGCGGTAACGGCGCTGCTCCGGCCGAGGATGTGCGGCCATGGGAAAGCAGGCCGTTTGTCCCAGGGATATTGCATTCCCGCCGCCCAAGGCACACGGAAGGGGATTGGGATTGTTAAACAGCCCATAGGGTGCATCGCTCCTTTTTATTCCTTGTAAGCTGTGAATCCAAACTGCAGCAGCGTGGATGGGACCAGCGGCACACAGGAATCGTCCTGCTGCTGCCTGGCATGGGGAATTTAGGAAGGACAGCTCTGGTTCACAAGTGATCACAAGCAAAATGCTAGGGAAAGGGATGATTCTGGCTCTGATGGCTATGCACAGTGTGGCAGGAGCAGATCCATACATCCAAGGACCCAACATACACACTGTACATTTGCAAGTTGTCTATTTTTTACTCCAGGCAAACCTTGCACTGATGCTGCAGCCGAACTCCCATCAGTGGCTGGGGAGCATGAGGTGCATTCCTGGAGCACATTTGATTTGGTTTCATCTGAAAGGAATCCACTTGATGCTCTCCCAAGCCTGAGCTCTCCAGGACTCAATCCAAAGCACAGAATAGTGAGGAAAGTTGGGAGATCAGTTTCAGAAATGCACCCCTGAGCCAAGTTAAATGTGCTGGAGCAGACCCACCCCAGCAGAGCTATGGAGAGAAGGGGCTTTGCTGCCTGACCACCCCACATCCAGACAGATACTTGGCCCCTCTCCTAAGTAAGCATGAGCAACAGGAAAGACACAAGGGTGCAGCACTAAGGTGACAGTGGGGCCAAAAAGGGCGTCAGGGCCTTCTGGCACTAAAAGGTTTCAGGTGGGCCCCCACACACCCACCTACTGCCCATTGGGCTTGGGGCTCCATATAAGACCAGGCCTGGGCTAGGCACACTCTCCTAAGGTGTGCTGCAGGCCCAGGCTCTCTCCTGGGTGGATTTCGGGCAGCCCTGTCTACTTGATGGATGTTGAACCAGTGCTACAGGCAGCTTTGTCACCAGCCTGTTGATGGGACCTGTCACTGCTACCATAGTGGCCCTGCTCTGTGGGACTGCACCATGGTGGGTGAGGGTGACCCTCCTTGGTGGGAATCCAAGCCACCCCACCACAGGGTCCTTAGGCTGATCCTCTTCTTCCCTCCAGATGAAGCCTGACATGATGCAGTGTAAAGTGATGTGATAGGTAAGCACAGAGGCATCCTGCAGCATGGGAGCTGATCACTGGGGTTGTCTGCAATGGTAGAGCTCGTAGGGTGGACTGCAGACAGTGCCAGGCTGAGCTCCAAGCTGTTATCCAGCTCCCTGCCTTTTCTGGACCAGCCCATCCTTCCATTGTGCAGGATGGGGAGCTCTGTCCCCTGGGGGTGCTATGCTCAGTCCACAGCTTCCTTGCAGCACACCCAAGCACTCTGCAGGGAAGCGAACCACACTTCAGCAGCTGGATGGGACAGACCTCCTCCAGGCTGCAAATGGGCTGAGCAACACACACATGGAGCAGCCCCATGCTCCTGGAGGTGATGAGAAGTGCTTATGGCAGCACTGGCCTGGTCTTTGTGCTGCTGATCCACTTCAGTTCCCGGGGAAGGAGGCATCCTGGTGTGCCCCAGGGCAAGCAGCAGGTGCTGGATAAACACCAGCCCAATTATGGTAAGCTGTATATTCCCCCTCCATGACTGGAAATGCTATGGAATCATAGAATAGCTTGGGTTGCAAGGGATTATGAGCTGTCATTGAGTCCCCCTGCAACGAGCAGGAACATGTTCAACTAGATCAGATTGCTCAAAGCCCCATCCAGCTACCTTGAATGCTTCCAGGATGGGTTATCTACCACCTCCCTGAGTAACCTGCGCCAGTGTTTCACCTCCCTCATTGTAAAAAATTCTTCTTTGTATCTAGTCTGAATCTACCCTCTTCCAGCTTGAAACCATTACCCCTTGTCCTACCAACTGCTGCTGCCTTTCCCCTCGGGGGGTGTAGCAGCAGCTGGGTTACCAACAGCTTGTTCTTCCAGCAGCACTTGCACCTCCACAAGAGAGCAGCGAATCAACGTGGGTCAGTGGACAACGCGAGTGGTCCAGAGCATGCATCGAGGGATGTGCTGCAGCAGCAGGACCCTGAGCACACATGGTGGAGGTTGGACACTGGGAGGTTAGTGTGGAAAGGGTTTTGTTACGGTGTTATCCCCTGGGCCTGCACTGTGTCACCCATGGGGAGGGGTGCTTCTGCTGGTCAGCCTGGTGCCTTCTTGTCCCATTCAGTCCCATCCTCACATACATCCATCCCAGCAGCGGCTTTGCCAAGCCATTTCCCCTTCAAAATGTACTGGCAGAAATTATTCCTGTGGAATTGGACAAGAGCTTGTTGCTGTGCTTATCTCGGCTGTCCCGGTCATTATGGGACTTACTATAGTGTCATTCATCTTCCTTTGAGTCTCTATGCTACCACACGGAAGCTGAAGTGCAGTTTCACAAAGCTTATACTTGCTGACATTTGAAAGCATAATGTCCCCAGTGCAAGGAACACAGAATAGAATGGTCTTTCTATGTAGATGGATAAATACAGAACTTGCATTAAAATGGGGTCATAATTTGAGCAACAGTCTCCTCTGAACACTGAACTGCTCCTCTTGTCTTAAAACATTAAGAGTAAAATTGTTCATGATGCTCATCTGGCATCTTCCCGTGTCTAACAGGAGACAAGTACATTTTTATTACTCTTTCATTTCAAATATAGAGAGGTCCTACGGATTTGTTTGAAAGACATTTGAGAAAAGGTTAATTGCAGTGTATTTGCTTCTAAAGACGTTACCAGTACAACTGCAGCCCACTCACGTTCTGCTTGCTGATGTCCTGTACTCTTGGGGGTGGCCTGGCAGAGCTTTGCCTGTTGAGGGCTTCTCTGGGTGCCAAGCCCAGCTCAGCCATCCCTGTGCAAGGATGCAATGGCCCCTGAGGGCCCGCAGTAGCTGCACTTGTGATACTAGACAAAAAAATCCCCTGGGGCTGGGCTTTTTCAGTTCACTTGCAGCTTAGTGCAGAAACACAATTTGTGCAGCATCAGGTTTTGCCTCTGAGAAAAACAGGCTGGTTAATGCCAATGCTGGTACACCTGAGCTGTAGGGATGTGAGATTTTTCTATGCCAAAATAAAGCATTTCAGAGAGGGTCCCCAGATGGACCTGCCAGGACAAGATGTTGCCAGCGCTTGTCTCAGTCTTTGTACTATGCAATAACACACATTTTGCTCTCCCAGCTCCACGCTGCAGGTGGGTTAGGTACCTCATCCTGTGCCCGTCTCTTGTCTGGCTGCTTGGGCTGGCTGCACACTCGAGCCAGAGCTGCAGAGCAAGGTGCCTGTTCTGCAGAAGGAGCAGTCACAAGCTCCTGCCTTCATGGACCTCTCTGGTGCCATGCTGCAGGGGAAAGCAGTCTCACAGTGTCTATTTGCTGCTGCCAACTTGCTCTGCTCCCTCCAGCCCATGCTGGACCCCCCTTGCTGTGAGGATCCATGGCGGGGCTGGGCAGGAACCACACATTAGCAAGGCTGTGGCACTTCTGCTCTTTGAATGAAATCTGGAAAGAGCCACAACTGAGCTACAGCAGCACTTGTTCTAGTGAACCTACAGCAGAAAGGTCCTGTTCCCACCTTGCAGAGGGACCGCTTGCATCAGTCCTTCCCTGGCCATGCTGGAGATGAGCAAGGCAGCCCCATCCCCATTCTCTTCCAGCTGCGCCCCTTCTCTCCTTGCAGCTGGTTACTGCTGTGCAAGGAAGCACATTCACTGGTTTCTCTCTTTCCCCTTTACAAATGCTTCCCTTATCCCACCTTGCTGCTTTCTTGCCTTCGAAAGCACAGCTCCAGCTCATTACATGAAAATGTTCCATTTACAAGGTCCTGAATAACTGCTGTATCAACACGAACAGGTATATAGAAATCAAAGATTAACTACTTTAGGGAGGGGTGGGGGAAGTGGCACTTGCTTCAAAGAGTCTCAGATGTCCACAGCAGCCTCCTGCATCCCAACCTTTGTGGCTGATAGGGCTCAGAGATGGACCCTCCTTGGGCAGGGGCACAAATAGATGGTCCCCTGCCCTGGAAAGGGTGGACTTCGCCTCCCCTTTGGTGTCCCACTCCAAACCAGCCCATATGTTGTATGTTCCTAAGATCATCCCCTTGCTGAGTGCTGCCAGCAGCTGTGGTACAGGAGCAGTGGCCTTCCTTACCCACATAGGCCATCCATTAAAACCCCTCTGCCGTTTCTGCCCAGGCTTCCTTCCACAGGTACACTTCATACCAACCTTAGTACTGGTTACAGTTCTAAGTAACCCATCCTCCTCCTGTGAATAACACCTCATAAGCATCAACTGCTCCATCACAGGACTGACCTTGTGATCTTTTCCAATAACTCTTAGTGGGACTTTCCAAAAAATCATAATAGTCATCTTCAGTCATCGCCACCACCACAGGATGGCACAAAGGCAACATGCTGAATGTGGCAACATATCTAATACAGTAATACTGGAATCATCTTGGAAATACAAACAAAATAACTCTGAAGATATAAAGGCAGGTGCAATGCAGCTGTGGCCTCAGGTGACCACCCTTTAAAAAACATTGAGGACATTAAAACCACTACCCCAATGACAGTCAGGGGCTCTACATCACCACCCGTGCCGCTATTTCCCTAACAGAACATGGCATTTTCTGGCTTAGTTCTTCTTTGTCATACTTTTAGCTTCTCACTCTATTAATCTGTTCTGGGTCATTAAGAACCTCATTACAGTCACTTCATCCTGACCCCAGTGGTGGTGGTGGTGGTGGTTCTCCACATTCCCTAATCCTGGGGTTTCCCTGGCTGATGTACAACATGGGTGGACATTATATAGACATGCACATCTTTAAGGGAATACACAGACACATCCACTGGGTTACCTTGGGGAAGAGGAATTCAGAGGAATTAAGCCAATATCAAATACAGGAAGTACCTTGATTTTCCATGGCTGGTAGTGGGACACTCTCTTTGGTCCAGGTAAGTAGCATTTTCAAGCCACACACACGGCACACCTCCTTGAAATCCCACACTTCTGTAAACATGGCATTGTTCCAACACCATAAGATGTAATATTCCTGATTTCCCATCATCATTTACTATGATACTTAGAAGCCAACAAATCAAGTATTTCTATGATTAATGTAACTAATGGGAGCTAGATCTGCCTCTACAGAGAGAAAAAGAATTTCTCTTGACTGGAGACAGATGCACCCTGCAATTATAGTTTATATTATTCATTTTTCCCCTCTTTTCCCTGCTGTCTGTTCCTGCTCCTCTCCTGTTCCTGACTTGAGCCCTGGCAATTGGCCTACAAGGAAAGTGTTGTGATGCATCTCCTTTCACATATGCACATCACGCTGCCTACAAGCGAGCACGAAGCTAAGCCTAGGAACATACATTATTTAGTAAGGTCCATCTGTCCAAAGGAAGCTGCTCTTACATTTAGCTGGTTTATAATCTCCTAATTAATCACGTATCATCAGTCGTTCACAGGTTTTCACCAAGATGGATGTACCCACTTAGCAAATTAATAAAACCAGATAAAGGGCTCCTGCAGTTGGTGGCTGTAAAGGCTCCCTCCTGTTTTGTTGGGGACGACGCTCTGTCGGTGCTCATTTTTGGCACACGCAGATGCCCGGCATGGGACAGCTTGTACAGCAGCTACTGGTCTGCTCCCAGATTCCCCCCATTTCCCTCCAATGCCAATGGAAGTGATGTCTTGCCAAGTCATGCTTCTTTCCCCTTTGTGCATGATTTCCACACTCATGAGCAACAGCTTGTCCTTCCAGTCCCCATGCCACTACGACTGCTCCCTCTTAGAGACTACATCCCCAGGAGCCCATCACCTTCCCTGTCCTCCCCCCACATGGTGGAACTCACACAAACACTGAAGCCCCGCCGGCTTGCAGGCTTCCTTCCGCACATTATTCCAAACTCCTCACCTTCATGACGAGAACGCTGGGAGGAGTGTAGAGGGTTGCTACCCTTTGAAGTTTTGCATTACTCACTGAGGTTATAGTTTGTGGTATTTCTTCGTTAGTTCCACTGTAACAGAGCTAGTGGGGTCATTATCCATATGTCCATTAGAAGAACCATTATTGTCATCACATGAACCTGCCTAACCTACAGACCCAGAGAAGCTGCTCCAGACTGCTGGCTGTGCCACACGGTCCCCAAGTGTATTTTATAGCACAAACATTAAAGTGCCCCTTCCTGCATCTGAACTTCCACTGGTTCTCTCTTTCTTGAGCAGCTCCTCTCCCCTGGTTTGCACAGGAGCCCCTAAACCCAACACGGAGGGGCTCTGGAAGAAGGGGGCTGTTGTAGACCCTTTCTAAACAACACAGCTTGCCCTGGGCACACAGTCTCTCCCCTCACCTCCATGTACTCACCAGCACCACAGTGTTGTCTCCACCTCCACCATTGCTGGGTGCAGCACCAGGGACTGGGATGCTAGTGAGCAAGTCCCCCAAACTTCTCTGGAGTTGCCTGTTGGAGACTAGGAAATGCAGCCCAGAGAGGACATTTTCTGCCTTTAAAAGTTGCCATCACCATTGCCCTTATCCATATAGGCCACACTCAGCCTTGTCACCTGTGTTCCCTGTTCCAGTAACTCTTACCAGGCCAGTCCAAACATTAGAATTGTCACCTTCAGTCAGCCACATCCCCATGATCAGAGGATGGCACAAAGGCACATGCTGAATGTGGCAACAGCACTAAGACAGTTGCAAAATCTTGTAAATACAAACAAAATAACTGTAAGATACAAAGGCAGGTGCAATGCAGCTGGTGCACCAGCAGCACTTACTCAAAACAGCTTTTTCTCTCACAAACACAGCCCCTACCACCCCAACCCAGCACGGCTGTCCTCCTCGAGAGTCCCCAACACCATTACCAACAGATCCAGACCTCCCCATGTTCAGTGGAGGGGATGGGGAAGGCTCTGCCTTGGTTGGGAAGCTCAGATATCACCCAGCATGCATTAGACTACCTTTAGCCACTAAGCTCTTGCTATTAATTGAATTCAGTTGTCCTTGCTAGCAACCAGGAGTTGCTCCTGCACCCAAATTCCTTTCAGGTCTTCGGGCTATCCCCTCCTCCCAGTTCACATCCTGGCCTATGAGTACAGGGGACCAGGAGCTGGCAGTGAACACGCTGCAGGCAGGACCCCGCATGGCCAAACCTGTCCCAGACCTCCAGAATGACTGCAGCAACCAAAGTCCTCATCAGCAGAGAGCACAACATGCTGAGAATCTTCTGAAGCCGAGATGCTTTTACAACACACCACGTTAGGCAAGAGACGAGCACTGACAAATTTGCAGTTTTATTAAAAAACTCCTAGCAGCAAAACCTGTAACAATTCCAAAAAAAAAAAAAAAAAAGACCAAACCCCCAAAAGAACATGACACAGAGAGAAAGACAGATGGAGGAAGACAGGCTTGGGGTTTTCTGCACCCTTCACTCCAGTTCCTTATAGCGGGCAAACATGACCCTCCTGACGGCGTCACGGTAGGTCTCATTGGACTGCCTCTTGCTGGGCTTCCCTGGGGCCCCCAGGCCAGGGCCCTTCCTCCGATTTTCTCCCTGCAAACAGACATGCTTTGGGTTAGTGTTTCTCCTCCTCACTGTCTGCCCATAAAGAAAAAGCTTCCCCTGGGCTGCTTCAGGACAGGAACTGCTGCCATGGGGATCCGGGAGAGGAGGAACAGCAACTGAAGTGTGCTCCTTCAAAAGCTGTTCAGGGGAAACTGTCAGTCCTCTGTGGGCAACAAAACCAGCCAGCAAATGCCCGGTGGGAATGGAATCACAGGGACTGGCTGCAGGGAACAACACGAGCATATGGCTGGTGGGAGCGGGCAGCCAAAACAGGCAGCAGCCGTGTGCGAGTGAGGATTGAAACAGAGCAAAGGGAAGTGCCAGCAAGAGCTGGGCTCCCAGGGAGCTGTCTGCAGTTAGCCTGCATTTGCAGAAGCTCGGCTGTTTTCTCCTCTAATAAGAGTTCCCATGGGCTCTGGTAGCTCACTTTGAATTTCAACCAATTTTAAGGTTTGGCTTTTGCAGCCAGCATCTGAATTATTCAGTAATACCTGCCTAGAGTTAGCCCAGGAGAGCAGGCCCAAGGCTGAAAGTTTCTCTCACTTTAAAGTCCGACTTATTTGAGTACCAGAGATGTCATCAATTAGGCCAAGAGATCAAAGTCCTGTAGGGCTGAAGTGGGACATGGCTTTGCCCAGCATGACTTGGAAGCGAAAAGCAAGCACATCTCCAGGGTTCTTCTGGGAGGCCTTCACAGGAATTGCCCAAGAGCTTTGCTGTCGGCTCCCCCATCCAGTCTGGGGAGCCCTGATCAGAGGTCAGACCTCCCAGAGCGCATCGCTGGAGCTGGCTCTTCAACAAAGCCTGTTTTATGGCCACAGGAAACTCCACGAGGACTGAGCAACAGCTGGGGTTGCTGTTTGCACTGAAAAGGGAATCTTGCCTCGTGTGTGTGGGCTCAAGCAAACACACGTCATGAAGCCTCAAATATTTGCCTTTAATGATACACTCAACTGCAAGCCCAATGTCGCAAATTGAGCTGCGCTGCCATCGCCTGCCCCTCGGGGAAGCACTGACACCACAGCAGTGAGGCAGTCTGGCAACAGACCTGCCACCACCAGCAACAGCACCACATGTGACAGCAGCCACACGGTGCTGCTCATGTGCCCTGGGCAAGGGGGACAGCTCCTGCTGCAGGCTGCTTGTCAGATAAACCCTCTGCAAGCAAATTAAAGTCCACTGGGAGACCAGCCTGTCCCAGAAGGCAGGATCTACCCAGCCCTGCCTATCCCTGCAGCCCTTTGCTGATGGAGACTCTGCTTCTCATCAGATGATGTATCCTGGTATTACCTTCTGAAGTCCAGAGTCCAGAGCAGCAGTGAGAGCCTCACAAGCTCTAGGCAGAGTAGACAAATAGCATCACGTGCCCTGTGGCTTTGGCTCTGCTCCCACCCCCTCCTCCTTGGAGGTTCACCTTTTCCCCTAGCACACGTGGCTGTAGAGCACTGAGCTGGCAACCTGCTCTCAAACCCCAGCCTAGCTTCAGGCAGGTATTAATCAGATGCTATGATCGTCACTGTAACTTCACTGTTACTCTATTTTCAACACCTCAACACCCATATAAATTCTAACCTTTTTTGACTGCCAACATACTTGCAGCCCCTCCCAGCCTGCAAAGTTAATCAGTGCACATGTATTATTCCATCTAGCGGGTCTTGCAGCCTGACTTGTTCTGCCTGGGAGCTCCCTCCAGCCGTCTTGGGAGATATTACTGACTGCAGGTCACTGTGTTTTGAAAGGGAAGACTCACCTCCACTGGGGATGTTGTGCCCTGCTGGTTGTGGCCAAAGCCTTTCTTCCACCCCGCGGACTGCAACATTCGGTTCCCTCTGTTGTTACTATCAATCCTTGGGTCATAGTCACTGCAAAGAAGGAGAATCAATTGTCTGGTCTTGCTTCAAACATGCCAGGGATCTTCAGCTCTGCTAATAGCACCTTCATTGATATTCCACCTTCTCCTAAGGGACACCCAAGCTGCCTGCAAAAAGCACACTGGCCAAGGAAATCAGCACAGTGGATTCTGTGTGCAGGGCTCAGACACCTTTGACTGCAAAACTTCTTGTCCCACCTCAGGGGAAAATACATGAGGGTGCAGGAAATGAGCTCAGGCTCCAAAATATTTATAGTACAAGCAAGCCAGAAGAAGTCTGTAATTGCATTTCTTCATCAATTTTTAGCACTAGCAAGGAAGTGAAGTGTAATCAATGCTGCTCTGCCAGATCTTTCTTTTCTCCCAGTGCTGTGTCTTCTCCCAGTGCTGGGGCCATAGAGCTTGATAGATGCAGTGTTGATTTGGACACCCCTTCTCCCACTGGGTCATTACTCACCCAACACCATTAACCTAAACCCACAGTTCTGAAAACTGCTCAGCACAAAAATAGTTTTCTTCAGGAAAGTTCTACATTGTGGCTGCTGCTGACACTGCACACAAACTGCTTTTACTTTATCTACAGCTGTTCCAGAAAACAGGGAAGAGAAGATGTGGATTTTTAAACTGCAAGACATGGAGGAAAGGTCTCCTTCTGAGGTGTTTTATCAGAAGAGGACAAGCACACAACCAGTTTCGTCTTCACCACATGCCTAGCAGTTCCTCAGCCCACTGGAACACGCGAGCTTGCAGCAGGCAGGTCTTTTGAGAGCTCCACACAGCACGCACTTTCTTCCTCCACCTACTCTGCATGAGATGGAAACAGCTCCCAGTGTTCCTCTGAGTCAGTGGAACAGATGAAACACAGCTTTGCTCTTTCTTTCAATGGCTAGATGCCAGGACAGGAGGACAGCAAGTGCCTTAAGGACAAGGTGGATGGGAATAGGTAGTATTCTGCTCCCTGCACCTGGCCAGGCATGCTCAAATCCCCTCAGTCTCACTTCTCAAGCACCAGGCAGCTTCTCTCTGCTTTCCCCTAAACCCTTTTCACCCCTGTACCCCTGACCTTCTCCAAGATGTCCTGCAGCACAACAGGCTCCCCTCTGGGGAACTCTACCCATGAGAATCACAGCCTGCCTGGCTGTGGCTCAGGCAGATCTACCCCATCAGCTGATTCCTGGCCTTGGCACACCAGCAGCACACACCACCATCCTGGCATCAGCAGTCCCAAAGAGATCTAACCAAGAGCAGGCATTACCTCTCTGAGTCCCGGTCATATCTGAGTCGTTTCCTCTCTGGTGAATCCATCTGCTGGAATTTCTCTCTCCGGTCATTTCCTTTGTCTTTATGTCTCCCCTTCAGAACAGAAAGAACAAAGTAAGCCCAGGAACTATAAAGGATTCAACACTCCGCAGGAGACTGCTCTGCAGCCAGGTCTCTACTCATCCTCAGCTGGCTGGAAATCAGTCCTGGACACTTACTGAATGTTTCTGGGATCCACAGTCCACTTATTCTATCCTGATGCCATCTGTTGGGCTAACTCAGACCTGTGGTTGCAGCCTTCCAGTTATGGTACCAGTAGCAGTACTGCTACCCTCCAAACAACAGACAGCTACAGCTCTCCCATTCCTGCCCAGGCAGCAGCAGCTCACACACCACATGGATTTTACATGGAAATTTGTGCCCCTCTTAGCTCAGAGCCCAACACTGGGCTTGCAGGACAAAAGAATCACACTCAAAACCTTCTGGGAGTAAGAAAACCTGCTCTGAGAAATCAGAGCACTGTCTACAGGTCCAGTTGCAGTGTGCCCACAGTTCAGTCTAAGACTCTTTGGGAGGCATTTGATGCCCAAAATACAGATACAGGTACACAAGTGGCAGGTCCAACATCCCCTCATGAAGAGCCACAAACAGAAGTCTGTCCACCATCACAGACCCACCTCACGCTCTCTCTTCTCCAAATATGCCAGTTCCTGCTCAGACTGTTTGATCTTCATATGTATCTCCAGGTTTTGCTGAAAGGAGGAAAACAGAACCCAGCGTCAGCAGAGGATACAAGCTGTCAGGGTCAACTGCTACACCCGTAACAAGTACAGGTAGGGCAGCAGGCTCTTGTACCTGCACTACACCAGCTGCAGTAGCATCTCCTGCAGCCCAGACTATGTGCTCTCCCCCAGAGCCCTTCCTCTCTACAATAAGGAAGTTCTATTTTAACCTGAGTGCAGTTTGGCCCTCCTAGAAGCAAGAGCTCAAAGGCAGCACAGAATATGGGGAGGCATGTGCTAAGTTCTTACTGCTATCGCACTCATGTGTGCCAGCACCCCACTCTCTCCAAGGCTCAGCTATCTTCGCTACAGCTTAAAAAGTCACACCTTGACATTACAGCACTCCCATGGCAAGAACAAGCAGCTCACACAATGCTTTGAACAGAGCTTTGATGGGAACTTTGCCTGCTACTGTGTCAAATTCAGCACAGCTCTTCCCACCCAATCATTGCATTTTTCTCTGCAAATCACAACACTGCTGAGCCAAAGGCAGCTTCCAGCACACACACAGCCCCACAGCCATCAGCTCCCCCACACCTTGTGCAGGTTGGAAAGCTGCTGGTGCTTGATGAGCACTTCCTTGTTGGGAAACTGCCTCCTGCAGAGCAAGCACGCCAACTTGTTCCAGTCGGTCAGCTTGTCATCACTGGCTCTGGCCTTCCTCAGCTGCTCCTCGCGTTGTGCTGGTGGGTGGGGAGGCGGCAGCCACTGAGCCTGTGACTGGTCCTCCTCTTCCTCCTCCTCTTCATTGTCACTGTCCCCTCCATATTCTCCCAGAAGTCCTATCAGAGGGTTCACCACCTTGGGCTGAGGGAAGTGGCAGAAAAGCATTTTTACCATTAGCAATTTTTAGCATCATGTCTGGTCTGCCATGTGGGGCTCTGTTTCCCCAACCAATCTCCCCATGACTTCTGTCTTTGTTCCAGCCCAGGAGCTAGGGAGCAGCATCCCAGCAACACAGGTAGGGAATGGAAAGAAGCTGGCTGGACAGCATTTGAACACTACAGGGTAGAAGCCATTCTGCTCTCTAGACAGGCTGTGCTTTGGTGCCAGGCTTTCCCAATCTGCCACACACCTGAGCACAAGAAACTGACAAAGCCGCAGCTATTTGGCAAAGTGCTGCTGTCAGTCACTTCCTCTAGCAATGGAAAGCAGTGAGGAGGCAGCTGGAAGAGTTTTCTGCCTGAGGACTGCTTGAGCAAGAAGACCCTGCTTAAAAGCAGATATTAAATTTCCTCATGGTAGAAGTCCACAGACAACCTCAGCGTTATAAACCAAACTCCATCTCCAATGCTACTTCCTTTGTCATGAGCAGATGGCACCTCTGTCTCTCAAGGTCACGGCCAGGCTTTGGTGAGCCTCTCTTGTCATAGAATCATAGAATAGTTAGGGTCGGAAAGGACCTGAAGCTCATCCAGTTCCACCCCCCCTGCCATGGGCAGGGACATCTCCCACTAAACCATATCACCCAAGGCTATGTCCAACCTGGCCTTGAACACCCCCAGGGATGGAGCATTCACAACTT
>JANRGW010050470.1:0-40303 GCA_024733675.1 Psilopsiagon aymara | reverse complement strand
GGCCCGGCCGCCCGCCGTGCCCCAGCCTGTCGGGGCCCCGCGCTCCGCCCACCTGTGATGCCATAGTAAGGAGGGGCTTTTCCTCTGCAGACTCCTCCCTCGGAATCTCCTTCATCACCATGGCAACAGCCTTATCTGCCGCCCTAGCGCCTTTCCCCTACAACAGCGAAATCAACAATGGCGCGAGTCAGCAGCGAGCCGGCAACCCCCGCGTCCCAACACACCCCAGAACCGACCAGGCGCTGGCGGCTGGAACCAAGGCGTGGTTGAAAGTAGAATACACAAACACCGTTCGAAAATGGTAACAGTGATAAGTCATCCGTGAACCTGTCAGTTAGCAGCGCGGGGGGCCTAGCCGTGGTCACCGCGTTGTGGCAGCGTCAAGAGTTGCCTCAGTGAAGTCACCAGCAACGCAGCAGTGCCCTGCTGGGGGTAGACCTGCTGGAAGTACTCAGGGGTTTGGGGCCTCCTCAGGGTACGGTCTCCATATGAGATCCGCACCAGGATCAGTCTCCTGAGGTAATTTCAGTTACCCAAGCGTTTATATCTGAAATACCTGGGTTTGTTTGGGGTTTATTTGTTATTTATTTATTTTCCTGTAAAAACCAGCATTGAGCTGAATTGACAAGTAAGGCGCAGTTCCTCGTGGTTCACTGAGGCAAACTCTCCGTGAAATTAGAATGTGTAAGTCTGGGCCTGCAGTGGTTGTAGCTCTAGTAACATCTTAAAAAGCAATTAACGTCATATAAACAGCCTGGGGTTTATTCTTGCTAACAGAATATAAGGAGCCAAATTCTGCCATCATAGCCATTGTCACAGTTCTCCCCAAAATGGTCAAAGGTGTTGAACTTAATGTAAGGATTTTTTTTTTTAAATTTTTAAACTTCACTTTAAATTCACTTAATCTATCATAAATATTCAAGAAAAAAATTTCAACATTATTTAATATTTTAACCAAAGAAAAAATGCAGTAACATTGTGCCATGCTCCCTTTGAAGCTATAATTTTAAAAGGGTATTTATCTTCTTGATTTCACACAGATTTCTGTATTTTGAGCTCTTGCAAGTGACAGAGGTAGTCTGAGCATACACAAAAAACACAGCAGCAGAGCTGTATGATGTTAGTGACCCTGAGCATGTCTTTACAATTGTACTATAAAAGCTCCCATTGATTTCCATGGAAGTTTTAGCTGTGCAAAGACTGCAGGATCTGGCTCCATAAAAGCAACGTTTTCCACTAAACTTCATATACTTAAATACTTTATAAGACCATTAACAGAAGGGGTTCTTTGCTACCACATCATACACTAGAACTACTTTCACTATCATGGTATTCTGTGTCCAATGAAAATATCCCCTATTGCTTGCACTGAACTACAGGTTGTTTCAGAAACATTTAATCGGTTGCAGGTAAAACCATTACATACTATTGTGGGTTTTGAAGAAATGTTATGCATAGTCAAGTTAATCTTAGGTTAGCTTGCTTGTACAACATGTCACAGTTACCCTACAGAGTTCTTTGCATGCTGCAAGAAATTTTCAGAGCAGAAGTGTCATAAAAAATAAGCATGCTGGATTTGTGATATGCCTTGGATATCAAAAGAACTGCAAAGTCATTGTAAAATTAAATGCGTTTAATTCAATGAGAATTACTTCTAATTGGTAAGCATATTAAAGGTTCTTGGCCAATTACATAATTTCTTTGTTTGGGATTCATATGACATTCCAGGTCTATGAAGTTTGTTTCTAGCATGACGCAAGGAGCTAGCTTTAGCTAGCACTAATAACATGCTATTTGATCTTTAGAAAATGTAGTCCTTTTGTGCTGAGTGCTAGAACAAAATAGTTTGTCAACTAGAAAGGATGCATTGGAAAGCATGCAGTGCTTTTTATTTCTTGCAGAGTAAAAACCCACCAAAGCAAAGGTCAGGTCACTTTTGTGAAGACAGAGCCACTTTTTCTTCAAGGTTTCACCTACTGCCTGAAAAGAGTCATGATACTCATATTAGTGCCTGCTGTTAGCCTTTCATAAACGTAACTGCAAAACCCTGGGAGTGAGTGGTTGATACCAGACATAAAATCTGTCTCATCAGTTTACAGTGGCTATCGTACAATGTCGAATAGTAACCTGATGACTTTCTCTGTGCTGTTTTTTATGAGCAGACTTCATATAATTGCTAGTCAAAGCAAGTGATTTAATATAACTTTCTTTGTTAGGTCTTTTTTTAGCTTTCCTATAAGATTGCATATGAGTCAGGTTGATTTATATCTGGCTACATGGTCTATGGTATGAAAAACATTGTTCTGAAACTAGTAGTAGGCAATTTCCTGCATACCAAAGAGGAAGGCACTGTAGTGAAATAGCTTTAATTTCCTGATTTTGGTGGAGGGATACACAGGTGCCAAATTCATTGGAAATCCACTTAATTCTGGTGACCAGCAAATGGCTATTGTTGTCCAGTGTGAGGTATGTAAGCTTGAAAATTTTGGTCTCTGCTTGCTATAGTGAATATTACATATTCAGTCTTTGCTTACATAGTGATTAGGCAAAAGAATTGGAGAGGAATAAAATCAGGTTTTATATGTCTAGGACAATCTTGTTACTAGTTTGAACTGTAGCTGAAATGATAATATCCAGCACATTTATTGCAATAACCATTGATGGATATTTTTTCTTTTTTTTTATATATTTTGTAAAAGCTGCTGTTTACTTTCCTTCTTCAATATTAAGTGTTGTTTTGTAGTGTTTTGGCTTGCCATGTGTTACAGTAGTTCAGTGCTAAAACCCTGTAATTCCGTAACAGCTAATTTTACACTTACCAGGTCTTTAAAATGAACATTTGTTGATAGTGGAAATTTGCAAGGTAAGTTATTTTTTCATGTAAACAACAGTTTAGTGTTTCATCATTCCCTATTTGTCTGCAATATATAGATTGAAACAGTCGTGAAGCAGAGAGTGACAACCAGTGTACAACTCAAGACAAACATGAATTGATAAAAAAGAAAAATATATAATTTCTTTACATGGAGCATACTGCTTAAGAAAACGTGTCAGTATTTCATTTTTCAATACACTAAAGAGAAACAGTCCCTTTAGGTGCTATCTCCAGAGCAAAATAAGTAGAGTTTTGAGTATTCCCTATGAAGCTAAATATTTATAATAGAATGCGGTTGGAAACTTAATAAGGGTTTCCCTAGGTTTGTCCTTTGGGGTCCAATAATGGGTAGTAGTAAACACTTTCAAAGGAGTACACTTATTTGCCAGGATTTTGTAAGGAACCAATATATTTTATTTTTTTTCTCCAGCTGGTGTTTCTGAATAGTTACAAATTAAATTTTGTACAAGTGTACAAGTCACACTATGTAGAAGTGGCAACTAGTAGTGAGTATTTACTTAAGCTACTCTAAGAGCATATTGATGTAAATTTCTAGGGCAGCAGACAGTTTTAGTTGGTTGGTTTTGTGTGATTTTGGTTTTTTTGGTTTTTTTTTTTTTTTTTTGTTTGTGTGGTTTTTTTTGTTGTTGTTTTTTTTTACATCAGTGATGCAAATAGCTTTGTGCTCACGTACAGTAAAGCTTTTCTTCTTTAAATATATGGGACCATTAGATCACCTTCAAGTCATGATGGGCAGATTACTTAGAATGAATACATGGTCATAGAATCAAAGAATGGTTTGGGCTAGAAAGGACCTTAAGATCATCTAGTTCCAACGCCCCTGCCATGGGCAGGGACACCTCACACTAAACCACGTCGCCCAAGCTTTGTCCAACCTGACCTTGAACACTGCCAGCGACGACGGAGCATTCACAACTTACAGCAGCCTGTTCCAGTGCCTCACCACCCTCATGGCAAAGAATCTCCCCTATTTAAGTTTTAACCCATTACACCAATACCTGAAACATTACTGTTTGGTGAAGTAATATGTAAATGTGTAATTATTCATTACAGTGGTTTGCGAATCTTTCCTCATATGTGAAAAGCCAACAGCCAATGCCATGTAAATATTTAACATTTTGGCATTAACCTTTAAAACTGTAATGGTTAATTACAGGAATTCTTTGTCATCTTCTATGGTATAAAAGGATTTTATCTAAATTGATAATGTAGTTGTAAGTTTGCTTCTGACAAGCATTTAAGGTGCGGGAGTCCCAAATTCACCTTTCAGGAATATTTTTACCACTTGTTCTTGTGAGAAAGTGAACAGAAAGAAATTGAGTGACTGGATGATTATTTCTTTTTTAAAGTATGCCAAAAGAAATTATGCCTTTATATAGACCTGTGCTGTTCCATTTATTTTCTGAAGATCCTAGCAAGCTATTCCAGCTTTACTTGATACTAAATGCCCCTCTATTCAATGAGCTATTGGAAATCATCTCAGCATGGGCATGTTTAAAATTAAGCTTTTGTAAAATCCAAGTTTTAACACAGCTTCCCTTATAAAGACATTTGATAGAAAAAAGTGCCAGTGCAGTACCTGTGTGATGTCATTACTGATTTCATGTGGTATCTCTTCTTTCTATTTAAGGAGAAACAGAATAACAACTTGCTGTATTTATGAATATACTGCTAAAAAAAAAATAATCAGCTATCCTGAACTTTTCACATTGGGCTATTGAATAGAAGCATGTTTAAGAACAAAACAAGAACAACAAAAAAACGCCACTGAGTACTTCTCAGTCCAGAATGCCTTGAAGTGCTGGTCTTCTCTTTTAATAGCTTTAATAGGTGGGGGAGAGATTTTGTCATAGAATCATAAAATGGTTTGGGTTGTAAAGGACCTTAAGGATCATCCAGTTCCACCCCCCCTGCCATGTGCAGGGACACCTTGTAGTAGACCATATCACCCAAGGCTTTGTCCTACCTGCCCCTGAACAATGGCAGGGATGGAGAATTTACCGCTTCCTTGGGCAACCCATTCCAGTGCCTCGCCATCCTCACAGTAAGAAAATTTTTCCAAATATTTAATCTGAATCTGCCTCTTTCAGTTTAAAACCATTCTCCACTATCCTATCCTCACATGCCCTTGTAAAAATTCCCTCTCTAGCTTTCTTGTCAGCCACCTTTAGGCACTAGAAGGCTGCTCTAAGGTCTCCCCAAAGGCTTCTTTCTCCAGGCTGAACGAGCCCAAAGTAAACTTTATGA
Source organism: Psilopsiagon aymara (assembly GCA_024733675.1). NCBI lineage: Eukaryota > Metazoa > Chordata > Aves > Psittaciformes > Psittacidae > Psilopsiagon > Psilopsiagon aymara. The sequence continues at coordinate 35,160 of JANRGW010050470.1, read as the reverse complement.
AAGATACATTAGTGGTAACTTTAAGTTGTAGTAGCTTTAGTCTTTCTGTGTTAGGATAACGAACAGATAGAGCTACTTTATGTGCTGAACTTGGGATGCTTGGCTGCTCTCCAGATCCCCAGGCAGCTGATCTATTAGACTTACAGAACCAATTAAGCAGCCTATTCAAAATGGGCTTTATGCACCACAAATCTTTGCGTGTTGAGCAATTTAAAACTAAAAATGAAGAGACAAATTTGGCTTTACTTTTTAAAATTATGCAGTGCTAACATTTTTACCTCTCAAAATGAGCATACACTGCCATGCAATGGTACCATGCAAGTTCTAGTGCCCACATTATGACTGTGAGCTCTTTGTTTCACATAGGATCTGTGTTTATTACTTTGGTTTTTTTTCCTTCTCAGGCTTTTCTGTTCATGTTTTCTGCATGTGTCTGACTTTTCATCATCTCTGCTTTTCTACTGATTTCTAGTGGTGTTATATCTTGCATTTTATCTGTCATTGAAAATAATTAGAAACCATATGATGAGGTACTGTTATGAACCAGTACAAGACGGTTATTTAAACAGAAAATTATGTTTTGTCAAAGCTCTTGTTAGTTTCTTATTATGAGCTTACTACAACTCATACCTAAGGTAAATGGGAACATAATTCCTTTAGGCAGAGCTTAGTTGGCTGTGGTGTAGACACATATGTCCTGAACTGGAAATAGTATTGTCAAGGTAGACCAGTTTTCAGGTCCTGAGCTAGTATTTCCATATTGTATGTGCATCTTTGGAACGTCTTATCAAACTTTCTGTTGGCTTTCTGTACTCATGACCTTTATTAACTCATTCTTATGTGATTATGATGAAATATGTTGGCTATGGTGAAGGAATCAGGGATAGGAAGGCTTGGCTAAGAAGTGAAGCAGCTAAATCCAAACTTTACATCTTTCATGTATTTCTCTTTTCATTTGCATATTGATAGAATAACAGATTCAGTATCAGATTTTTATATTAATAAAGGAAGACTTTACTGTGTGCAAGAAAATTGGCAAAGAAAAAGATAATAGCTGATAAAAGATTAATCAACACAAACATTCACTTTTACCTTCTTTGGCTTGTGTTTATGTCCATTTAAATGTCAATACAAGTGGTTTAATTGCATTCCAGTTTGAGAAGCATTTGCACTGAAATGGCATTGTTAGGTTTTTTGCTTATTGACCATTGGTAACTGTTGGATTACAGTTGCCCTCCCTTTAGAAGCAGTCTCATTTTGATGCCTATAGGTTAACTCTGAAATACAGCTGTATTTGACTTCAACAATTTCAGAGAATAGCTGTAGAATTTCTTTTCTCTCTGCTTAGTCTGTCAGAGAACATGGTGAAATCATTGGATTTAGCAACTGGCAATTTCAGGTTTGTTCTGTAGTCTTCAGCAGAGAAGTAATACTGAAGTTTTTTTTCTCCCTGAATTTGAGTTAATTTTATGTTGACTTCAGTACCATAAGGCCTACTCATAATGTACAGATAATATCAGAATTAGTTTATTACTGTGAAAATGCATGTACTGAATTAGAATAAGGCATTCCTCTAATACTTGCTAGTTTGAGTGAAATTCAAGGAGCACAGATCATTTTGAAAATAAGCAGACTGGTGACTAATGTACTGTCTGTCATTTGAACGTGAGTTGGCTGCGTATGTAATGTGTCAAGTATGTGTTTTGTTCGCTCCTTCCCAGTGCATAATGTATTATTCTTTAAAGTGTAGGGGTTCTTTACCTCTGAAAGCTGCCACACAGTTCTTAATGGGTTTGTTTCGTGAAATGTTCAGAGAACTGAGACTAAGTCTGTGGCAGAAGTTGTAAGATGAATGGCTACACAGTCTGACATGCTACTTTGATACACATATGACTGATGAAACAAATTCTCTTGGTATGAATTACAGTTTTAGAGTCATAGAATGGTTAGGGTTGGAAAGGACCTTAAGATCATCTAGTTCCACCCCACTGTGCACTTCTTTGCACGTTTTCTTTAGTGGAGTTTTCCAGGGTGGAGTTCATGTTGAGTGAAGGGCTTCAGCAGTGGCAGACACTAATGATAAAGTTAGGAGCACAGAGAGCTTCTCGAACATGTCCATCAGGCAGGATCTGCCATGGTGTGTGTATGTAGAGCTTCCATGGCACAAGATTGAAGGTAGTGTAATTCTGATGACATTTATCCACATGTACAAGCAGTTTGGCATTACATTTTATGTGTTGTTTTCAAATGATAATTTAAATTCCACTTCCTACTAAAGAAATTATACCACTTGAGTGATGTGCCTCTGCTGGAACTGTGATAGTTTGTCTAGAGTTCACATCAGTGAGAAAGCAGTAAAATCTGTGCCTTAAAACATTTGGCACACATATATCCTGTTTAATAATTACTAGTGTTTCAGCAAAAAAGAAACTGGGTAGGAGATAGTTTTTAATAATCTTCCGTATGCTCATCTTCAGATGGGAGGTGGGAACACAATCTAGCAAATTTCCCTTGTATTCCCCTGCTGGCTCACAAGATGAGCCAGATTTTTCAGCTGGCACAGGTTGGTCACTGCACCATAAGTACCAAATGGAAGAATTTATGATAAGTAAGTAAGGTTTCTTATTAGCATACAGTATGGCCTCTTCCACAGACTGTTCTTAATATATCTTAAGAATTAGTCAAATATGTTGTAGATATGAAGCATCTGTCATTGACTTGTCGTTTGCACACCCTGCCCCAGACACAGAGAATGTTAATCCAGAATGTTGAGTAAATTAATACATCTGATATCAGTGGATTATAAATAATCTCTGGACATGTAGAACTCTTCTATGAGTGCTAATGCTGTTCAATGCCACCGTTTAGACTAAAGGGATTTGATGGTAAATTGAGTAAACAGGACAGTTAGAAAAATACATACATAGCATGTGCTTTTTTAAAAAAGAATTGTTTAGGAAGAACAATGAAACTTAGAGGTGGGGGGTTTTATGTGGAAAAATCCAAGGCTTATCAAAGCAGGAATGCAGAATAGTCTTTTAGAAAATTCAGACTATAGAACATTGTCCTGAGCTAACTGAAGATTACAAAACAACTGTTTCTGAGGCTGTCATATAAAATGTTTTATAGATGTCGTGATAGGGTAGTTCTTAGTGAAATTAATAACTGTTCTTATTTAACCTCAGACAATGGCTTAAGCTACAGAACTTGAGACAAGCATTTAACTTTTTGTACGCTTATCACAAATGTTTATAGATGTTGGGAATCTTCCTTTTGACAGTTTTGCTTGGATCTGCGTCTGCATTGTGTCTGCCTCTAAGTCTGTTGCTTAGAAAGAGGCTCCTGCTCACTCAGGTGTGGTATCCTGAAAATCGAAGCATTGCTTTATAGATGCTAATATAGGACAGGCAGTATTAACCAGAACAAAATGTGGAGTTGTGGCGTAGCGTAAATGTTCCTGTGCATTTAGAAAAAAAGAGATCCAGCTGTTCTCCCAAACTGTTGTACATTAACTGTTGTCTTGATATTGCTGAAGTTTCTAAATTAAAAAATGCCCTTAGATGTGGCAACATTGAAGTATTTTGGACTCATGTAAAAGGTGACCTCTGAGTCACTCGCAGCAATCTGTTTTCAGTGTCAGACTCCAGCCTTTGCAGAGAAAGAAGTGGATGATCTCTGGGAAGAGATCAGTCTGTGTGTTGGTTCTCTTTTTTATGACTTCTTCAGTTGGGGCCAGTGAGACTTTAAAAGTGTATGACAATACTTTTATGTATGCATAAAGGACAACTAGAAGTATAACTGTGCCTGGAATGTGGTTCAAGTTCTTCTAAAAATGAAAGTGATGCAGGTTCTGATGTTAAAATGTTATAGTGTATAATCTGTGCTCTCTCTGCCTGGAACATAAGGAAATCTGTAATTTTTTTTTTTTTCCCTCAGTGTTTGCAAGCTTAAGTACTTTGTTGTTATTGTTCCAGATATCATTATAAAACCATTCACTTTGCAGTTGTATGCCTATGTAGCCAAAAAAGGAATTAGGTCACATTAGCCCAATATTCTTATTTGTGGATCCTTCCTCTAGATTGGGCAGAGATTTAGAATGAGAAAAAGAAAGGAAAAGAAATAAACAATTTAAAGGAAAAGAAATCTCTTATAGAGCTAAAAGAAGGTTCTGCAATCATACTAATCCAGTCATATCCTATAGATGCAATTCTGTGGAAGTCTTAAGATCATCTAAGTCCTGAAACTATGGTTTTCTTCACAGAAAAGAGCCGGCACACCTGTAGAGAATATAACAAATTTTTATCAAAACTACTGTATGGACATGGCAGTTGTCTCTTGTTTCCTCTGGCTTTTACACTGCCAGATTTAAAGAGCCTATATTGTTTATTGTAGCTGTAAGGATGGGTTTACTGTTGTTTTAATAGCCCTTAAGGAAGGTGGTATTATTTAGAAAAAGTGAAATTATGTTGAATAAGCCAACTGTGCAGATGCCCTGTTACCTCAGAGCCAGATAAAATTTTGCATACTGTTTTGAATAATATGTGTTTTCAAATAAATGAACTAGTGCAAATCTTGTGCTAGATGCCTAACTTCAGAACCATTTCAAACTTGTATTACCTCTAAAATGATGTGATTTTGATCTAATTTTGTTTATGACTGCAGACAGCTTGGACACAGAAGACATTTTATGATGTATTGCCACCGGTATTAATCTGTTATTGAAGATTAGGATGAAAATCTCAGGATTTGAGTCCTATAAATCTGGGGTAAACATTATGTGATCAAAATCCATGCCTTGAGTTTAAGTCGTTCATAATTTGTGTATAACTACAGGAAAAGATGGAATTCTGTTCAGGATTTTTCTTTGTGACTCTTAAACAGCTTGCTCAAATGCTATGCAAAAAGAATGGATTTTTTCCTTAACATAAAATGTTAAAGTATATATAATCTCAACATAATATATGTGATTCTACTATGTCAAGGGATAGAAAGGTGATGAGGGAGAGAATGAATGCAACAAAAAAGTAAACCAGGGTAGATGGAGGGTTATGATCTGGGTTGTCTTGAAGCAGATTGTTATTTCCTCATCAAGCCTACTATTAGACCTGTGCATATTAGATAATAAAAGCTTATATCATACTAGATGGCAGGTTGGGGGGGGGGGGTAATCAAGATAGTTTAGCACTTAATTTTCTTTACCTATTTGAGTTCTCTCCAGCCGTCATTCTGAATGCTGCCAGGATAGTTTTAGCACTTTCTCTAATACAAACATTTGATTCCCACCATAATATAAACATTTTGTACCCTGGACTATATTATATTTTTCTCCTGTAACCTTAAGATTTGAGTCCTTTCTAGTGAATGGAGATTAAAGTAGAACTGTTACAGTGCTTTGGTAATGGGGCTTTATTATGTATCATATACCCCAAATTCATTCTGTGTCTCCTGTGCTGTGTGTTCTTGATAACAAAGATTTCTGAATCTTTGTGTATATGCTAGAATAAAACTCTAGTAGAATATGTTTACCCCCTTATTGTTATTCCCTAAAAATAGCAGTTTGCCATTTATCATACAGTAGCAGTAGAAGATGAGGCACTGGAATAACGGTATGACTGCAAAATATCTTCATGTCCCTGACCTGGAGTTGGCCTCTGCACACAGTTTCAGCTTTGGAATGATCTCATCTGAAGTACCGAAGTATGTTAATGTTGCAGAAGCAGCATTAACAGCATTGTATGAGCCCATTTAGACGGGATTATGCTACTGTCCCTTCATTTTGCCCTTCGTTTATCACAGAGTTTGGAAACCTTCAGGAAGTGAGTTCTTAAAATTGAGGTATTAAGGGTGTGCTCTTAAAAGATACTCCTAATTCTTTGATGCGTACTATTAGTGTGGAGAATGGACTTTTCCTAATACCACAAAAATGTAATTACGGAAATGAAAAGGTGTAGATGCAGTAGTAGATAATTGCTTTTAATCCTAATCAGAAGTTCAGCTGTCTTGGACAATTAAAAGCTCATTATTCTATCTTTGTTTTGTAAGTTATTTTTTCAGCATAATGGTAACATTGTATAAATCTGCTCATTTGTATATGTTTGTAAGTATTCAGTATTTTTCTTGGCTTCAGTGGCTTTAATTTCATTTTACATCAATTATGGTAATTAGCATTTGGCCTGTGCTGTAAGGAGCTGAAAGCAGTATCTCTGTTTCCAGTAGCAAGCGCATCACTGATATCAGATAAGCTCTGTATTGTTCTGTCCAGTTATTCACCCTCTCCTATATCAAGTTACTGCAATGCAATCAGAAGGACTGTTTCTCTTATTTTTTTTTACCTGCTTGTTTATTTATACTTAAGTTAAAGGATCTATTAAAGGAAAACTTAGTTTACATGTTGTACTTAGTTTGCATGATGTTAAATGTATACTCCAAAATTATATAATAATGTTTATAAAGTGCAGTACGTTTTGCAGTCTACATATGCTTATGTTGTCAGGTGCTTCATCAGAGAAGGAAGGTATCTTTTTTCCTTTTCTTTTTTTCTTCAGTAATTCAACAGGATTTCAAAATACCATTGTTTTCTAACAGTTTGGGGATATCTACAAGTCACAGTATAACTAAAAAGGTGCTGACTCCACACTGTAGCAACTATTTAAACCAGCTTAGTTTGACTGGTAGGGTAATAATTTTGCTTAATAAAAACTCTGTAATTACCTACAGCACGGTAGCTGTGACTAGGTAGTAAAAAGAAGCTGCTAATTGTAAATGCCTCTTACAGAGAGGTTCTTGATTCTCAAAACATCTTAATTAAGTTTTTATATGCAAAGAATTGTTAAATCATCAATTATGCTTGCTGTGAAGCTTCTTTAGCACTTTCTTGGGCTGTAAATGATACTGCTTGTATTTCAAAAGTGGCTTCTGGTACATAGAAAATCCTTGGATGTGCTGTTGTGCTAATTAGTGGACCCTGCCTCTTCAGCTGGAATGTCAAAAATAGTGCCAGTCTGTCCTCTGTAGTTAAAGCTAAACTAGATCTTCCCTGTATTTCAGGGCATAGTAAACTAATGCTGTAGAGTTTAAGTTGCCTGACAGTAGCATGACAGCTACTGTCAGAAGTATTTCTCCTCAGAGGTTCTATAAAAAAATGAATCTGTATTAAAGTTGTAGTCCAACACCATATGCTGCTTGTGTTCCCTTCCACAGGAACACATTCGTTTAGCATGAACTGTTCTTGAACATCAAAATAAATCTTGGTCAGGTGGAAGAGTAACCACTTTCTGAATTGGTTGCAGACAGCCTCAATAAATGTGCTTATTATCAGAGAATTAGCAAGCTAGTATCTGAAGGAAAGTAGTGCAGCAGCTTGCTGTGTCTGCCCTTTGTACTGAGTAATAGACCAGGGTGGTTGACAAACACATGGAGTGGAGTGTGGTTATTGCTGTCACCCCAGGGTGGGTGAGATAGGTGTTAGACCTGGGTGTAAAGGATAAGTGGTGGAGTTTCAAATGTATCTATCTATATGTATCTTGGCTTTTGTTTCTACTCGCTGAGGAGAGCAACTGAGCCAGTACATGAGAAGAAGCAGCAGTTTGCTGGTGGTGTAGTCCAGCAGTAATTCACTATATTGTTTCCTGATGAGTTTAGGAATAGAGTACAGTGGCCTTATGTAACTTTTCTAGTGATGATGGTCTGACTGTCTGAAATTGGTCTATCAGGCAGCCCTTTAAATTTTGTATTCACTGAAACACACTGCTCCTTCATTTCACTCTGAAAAACCTGTAAATAAGAAAATCTTGATCCAGATGACTCTTTACCATTGTGCTGTAGACACTTCATGTTGATGAAAGTGAAATGATGTGAAAGCTGGCATTGTCAGCTCAGATTGATAAAAATTACTTGAATAAATATGTAGGCATATGCTTAGACTGGCAAGGACTGCAACATTATTTTTCAGCCCAGAGAACATAAGCATAATTGAGGAACAAAGAAGCTGTCGCAGATGGCGATAGCAGTGAGAAGCCTAGTGACGTGCTTCAACTGAAAGTTTGCTACAGGGGAGTTGCTGAGGTACCATAGAAACTGCCAAAATCTCAGGCTCTTAAGAAACGTGCTTATTAACTAAATAAAATTGCATACTTGTAAAGAGAGTGAATCAAATCATTCCTTGATATGAAGATCTGTTTATGGGCAGAGGAGTGAACTGAGAAATGGATGTCTTTGTCCCAAGGGGTCGGTGCTAGAAAGCATCTGGCAGAGATGAGAGAATGAGGATTTCCCTGAGGGAGGCAGTCTGTGGTATTGGCATGATGTAGCTCCTGCATGGTGAGGGTGAGGAAGGATTATTTGTAATTATGTAAGATGCCTCATAGAATCAGGAAATACCCGTGCTTTCCTGTAAGGGAGGGTGTTATCTGGGCTTCCTTGTTTAAAACCTTGCCAAGCTTTGGCTGCTCTATAAGGGCTGATCTAAGAGTGTTCACAGCATGGCCAGGCTTTTCTTTTCCCCCTTCTGTTCATACCTTAACCTGAAGGGTCTATGGAGTCATTAGCAAACAATAAAAAATTTAAGCAGGTGATTCATGGTCAGTGAAGTGGGAAGGGATAGCTTAGAGCTATTTTCACACACTCCTTTCTGAATTGCACTGTCCTCTCATCAGCTGCACATGATGTTTTTCACGCATTTTGTCTCATTTTATTAATAGAATAAGTTTCTTTGGTCAGTAACAATGCCAATGATTGAAGACACTTTGGCTAAGGTAGACTGAAAACTACTTCTTATTTCCCAGTACATCCATCAAAGACCATTCCCTTTCACATGTTACTGTGTTATCCTGAAGGTGTTGAAAAAAACCCTCCTTATTTCTTTCATGTTCCTTTTCTCCCGCAAGAAGAATAACTCCTTGTATGCCTGCTGAGGCTGTTGCTATTTTCTCAAAAGAGTTGGGAATTTTTTTTTGTTGTCATTTTTGTCAGTGCTGACCTTTTATTTCTTTATTGCCTGTGACAATATAGTTTAAATTTTACTTTTCAAGAATGAAAACTCAGCAATATTATTAACTGTGTATTATTCTGCATGCAGGCTTTTTATTTTATTTTATCTTTTTATGCTCTCTGAACATCCTGAAGATACCAGAGGCTGTGGGTTTTTAGAAACTCTCTTCAAGATCTGCTTGCAAATGTGAAAATATGCGTGTTAGTTTTCATACGTATAGGTGGGTGGGAATCAATTAATGAAAATGAGAAGTTGTCTTCAGTGCAAAAATGAGCTTTTTGAGAATAAACGTAGATCAGACATGCAAAAAACCAAAAGTGCTTGTATTTTGTGCTGCATTTTCAAATTTCTGAAGTTTCCCTGTTTGTTTGTGAATCAAAGGCGATGTACACAGTTTTGTTTCTCAGCGCAAGAGAAGGATCAAGAACAAACTACAGGATTTTGTTTGTCTTGTACTTGCCTAATTTAGAACTCATATTACCAAGTGTGACTTGTTTGTGACTATTTGAAGTTAGCTATTTAATGAGAAGTATTACAGCTATCACCAGAGCAGCAAATTATAGATGACTTTAAATTGATACCAGTACTGTAGGAGCTAAGAAAAGGAAGGCTTTCTTTGCAAGGTTTTGAAACAAGGGTTTCTGGTGCCATTAAGAAAGTAGCTTTGTTTCTGGCCTTTGTGAAACCATGTAATGTGGTAATTCTTAGTAATTCATAGCTTTTAAGGTTATAATATTCCATTTGCTCACCTTAGTTCACTTCATATATAACCAGTCTCAAGAAATTTTGTTTTGTACGTCACTTGTATCTCTCAAAGAATATCCTAAAATATATGTATTTGTAATGAAAAAAGTCAGTATGTGGAATTTGTAATGTTCTGCTTGTGAAGCTCTCTAGTGCTGCTCCTGAGAGGAACGTGTTTGTTGTCTGCCTCAGCTCGGAGAAAAAGAAAGCTCAGACTGAGAGACTAACTTGCTCCCTACTCCTACACCATGAGGTGCATCTACACAAAACATTCTGCTATTCACTTATGTCCATGCCTCACTTCTCCAGTGGAGTAGGTAGTGCAGAATATTCTCACAAGCAGTGATGGCATTAGTAGATCTGGAGAGGAAGGTTTTATTTTGGAAAGCTGCTACCTTTCTTCTCCTGGGTCCGCAAAGTTGTGATGGTGTGCAGTAAGGGTTTAATGAATTTTTAGTTCTGTTCTGCATTTCCCTTCGGTAGCCTTACGATTCCCTGCTGGCCTTCCTGTTCTTGTTCTTTTTTTTCCTCTGCTACTTTCTTATTCTTTATAGTACAGCCCCAAATGTAGCAGAGAGCCTGCTGTTCTACTGTATGTAATTGTTGAATTACAGATAACCACTAGTATCTGTTTCAAATTACTATTTCTATAAACCCTCCTAGGAAATAATCTATAAAATTGTAATGAAGGCTGGTCTTTGGCCCTTAATTTTACTTTACAATAGATATATCAACATTTGAAATTCATCCTCTGAGAGTTACATGTTCAGTGAGTCAGAATCTCTGTTACAGAACTAAACTTAGATATTTCCATTTCATTTTTTGACTAGCAAGAGGTTTGTTCTGATATGTATATTGCCCACTAGTCTGAATATCATACCTAGAAACAGCAGGTAGTATTCACAAGGGTAGGATGAGAAATATTCTCTAATGAAAAAGCCAAGTTAGAATTACACTTTGGTCCAGTAAAACACAGCTGTGGCTTCTTAGGAACAAGTATTATATTGTAACTATTGTACAATGTTGACATTTCTCCTAACTTGTTCATATATTGATTTCATATCTTTGTTTAGAAAAAGATGTGTGAATGGTCTGGAATACTGAGCAGCATACAAGATGGTCTGAATAAAGCAATGTCCAGTGACAGTGGGCAATGGACAATGACAATAAAGCAATGTCCAAAGACAATGTCCAGTGTCATTTAGCAAGAAAACTGCTGGGACCTCTGCTCACTCAACACCAGCAGCATTTTATGTGCTATGGGAATACCCTTATAAAAGTTCTGTTCATATCCAGATTGCATGTGCCTCTTCTGATTGTGTGAGTAGTTGTCTTTGGTTTATTGTCTGGCTGGCAAAAAATGAAAAAATTGCTGTTCTCAGACCCACAACTAAAGTGACTATCAATCCAGTGCAAAATTACAAAAATATTTAGCTTTGGATCAAGTGGAATGTTTTATTAAGTCCACATTTTATAGTTGCTGGTGACAAAAAAAAATACAGGTCAGAAGGAAATCAGTAGCTCAGCATCTGGGACTGGCACCTCCAAATATTTCTCATGATGACTGGCAACAAAAGCTTGTGATGCTAATAAACATGATACAAGTTTTGCAGGCATCATTAATACAGAAGGTTATCAGAATACTAGAACTAGGGTGAAAAGTCCTTCTAATAACAAAGAACTTCAGCTGTCACCTGAGAGTCTATCATTTGGAAACAACCAATTAGAAAAAACATGAGTCAGTCACAGGACTGATGCAAGCCAGTGCTGTTGTGCCACTGTGAATCAATCATATGTACTTTTGTTCAAGACAGAAAACGTTTCTATTGTACAAACACTTTTAGGTCTTCATCTAAATATCATAGTAGTCTCACGTAAGAAGGGTTGATTGACACTAAAAAATGCACAAAAGGGTTAATAAGATAGATGAAATATTTTATTAAAAAAAAGTTGTCTTTTTAGCAGATACAATGCTAACCCCTCTTTTGTTCTTTTTTTTTTCCCAGTGGCTGATGTATTGATTAAGAAATTTTGTCCCACTTTAGCATTTTTGTACTCTGTCAGCAGGATACTTGCATGTTGTAAAACCATCAGACTTCCTACATTTTGGAATGTGTAAAAAGGCTCTTTTACTGGTTTATCTTCTAAATGTTTCCATCACGTTAATTTTGATGTTAGAAAAACCCATGAAAATGTGCTTTATGGCACATATAAATTATGTGACAAGTTTATTTTTTATCTTTTCTTGAAAAATACATGTTCATTGAATAGTTATAAGGACTGCATGCAACTCTGTCATGTGGGTCAGGCATCTCAGTGAAAAGAGATGTGGACACTTAAAAGCAACTTATGTATGTTCAAACAATAGGAGTTTGTGGGGCTTCTATTTTTTTTACTTCAGAGCTTGCTGCATCAGACACATCTTTGTTGGTCTTGCTATTTCTATGGATGGATTCCAGGGGAAACAAAAAGCCTATCTCCTTTCTCAGTTGTTCATTTTATAAGAACTACATAATGTTAGCAGCAAGTGAAATAAAACCAGCAGGGCTAGAGGGGTGTAAAGGAATTTCTGAATTTTATGGCAAAGCTCAGCGCTCAACAGGAAATCTTTGCAGTGCAGTTGTCATCTCTGTAGTAGAACAGAACAACTTCTTAGAGTTTGATGCTTTTCTTGTTTCCTGGTGGGTGGGTGGATGTGAGGAAACACTTCTATAAAGGAATATTAACTTCTTAAAAGTTGTTCAGTATTGTGAGCCAAGGCTAGAGGCAATATAGCAGCATACTGGCTAAAGGGATAACAGTGTGAAAGACAAATGGAAAGAAACAAAAGGAATGTGGCACAAAGGGTAGTGGGCAAGCACAGCTGCCCCTCACCACTTTAAAGAGAAAAATATTTTTCCATTGTCTAGTTTTCTAAACTAGTTTCAGCTATTAATGTGAAACCAGATATGGCTAAGCTTGGTTCTAAGCGGCAAATGATGATCATAATTATATGTGTGAATGACAATGAAATATGATCATGAACCATCTTGAATATCTAGAAATGGGAGAGCCTGGACGTAGCCCCGGTCAGTGTGTACAGCTGCAGCCAAGCCATGAAACTCTTGCATGGTAAATACTCCTTAGCAGTTGTTCTTCACAGGGATTAAAAAAAATCAACTTATTGACCAAATTCACAATCCTCTTATCGGTTTTACCACATCTCCCTGTTCCAAATACCATCAGGGATTAAGTGTACTTATAGAGAAATAATAGTTTCAGGAGAACTGAGACAGTTGTGGTGAAAACTGCTGAAGTCACACAGAAGAGAGAACACAGATAATGAAAAATATCAGAAGAGAAGGAAAAGACTGATGCTCTCATGGAGTATGCCACTGAATGAGCTGAGCCAAGGGTTTATAAAGAAGCAAAGGTGTTAGACATAATGAAGTGAGGCTATCAGCATATACAAGACATTGAAAGTTCTCTACTTAGACCCTCACATATCTGCAGCACTGAATTTTTTTACAGCATGTCTGTGATTAAAGGCTGAGAGGGGAAAAAAGAGTGCTTTTCCAAAGAGTCTGCTGCAGACCTTGTAGCATAGGGAGCTTGAAATGTATGGGAGCAATCAAGAACTATAGCGAGTGAAGCTCAGGAACTGTAGCTGCATTGTAAGTCATTCATGGCAGTGCACTTTCACTATTATTAGCATTTATAGGTGATGATTAACATCCATGGATTTCAGAAGACTTCCACTCAAATTAGAGCAGTCTCATGGTAGTTGTGAAATAGGAATACCAGCACAGCATGCTGTGTGCCATCTTACACTTGTAACTTGTCCTATGTACTTATTTTGACAGAAGGTGAACTCGAGCTGTCTTTGGAGTTGTTATGCATGCAGCTGGCATCACTGCCTCTGGTTCCTTGGTATGATTTCTTTTGTAATAATGTATTAGTGGAGTGATAACTGGCATATGCTTGTGCAATTCATATTTTATCCCCCAGTCTTTCTCTGATGTTTGATAGCATTATATTTTTTCAAATTGTGCTGCTGGGTCTTGAGGGAGGTAGATCTTGAATGTTTGACAGTCTAATGATATATATGCAACTATACAAAGTGATTCTGCATCAAGAACAAGTTCCCTGAACGTTTTCACAATGGAGGAAGGATAGTGTCTGTTCAGGACCGTTCAAGAATTATAATGGTTAGATGTGTCTTCCTAAATTCTCCTATCAACTCGTTTTCAATAGAAGCTTTGCTGTGATTTACTAAAGCTCAAAACCACTCTGCCCAGTCTTTAGCACTTTCTGAACTACAAATGAACCTGGACTTCCTGTTGAGATATAAAGATCAAGTTGATAGCAAACAGTGAAAATTGATCATCTTAAGCTCTAGAACTATATTGTTCAAACATGACCTGCAGTGATGCTATATCTCTGCCTCTCTGTGCACTGCACGTGGTTTGAAAATACTGTCTTCAGTTGCTGCCTGCAGAAGGCGTTGTATTCTGAGGCATAACATTTATCTTTAGGGATACATTAGCTGAATTTCTATGTATTCCAGTTAAAGTCTATCACATAATCCAACATAGAAGTAAAATTCCCTGTAAAATTCCAGTAAAACCTGGAATTAATTTCTTAACCTCTAGAGTGCTAAATATGACTTCAAAGTAGCCTGTGGAGTTTTACCCTATACAATCCTCTCAGAGTAGATTTCCAGCTCTCAGTGTGCAGTCTGCCAGTGGTAAGTGCACTGTGACTTGGAGCAGCTGCTCATGGTGGTACCGAGCAGCTGAAAAAAACCTGAGGGAGAATGCCTAACCCTGAAGTTTTAAAATCTACTCTAAGAACTCCTCCCCTCACCCCCCTTCACCTAGAGGACAATTTATTGTCAAAGTCTAAATTTAATTTCAGAGGAAAAAATTAATAAAATTAAAATGGAAATAATTTATCTTTTTCACCCTACAGTTTATGTCTGTGCACCTTTTGAAACTAACACCATGCTGGTTAGCTCTTCAGCCTTACATGTGTTAAAATCAGCATGCTCGTTCATTCATTCATATAAGACTTAAGTGTGAAGGGTTGTCTCCTGCAAATCTGCTACACCTGGAAGGCCAGGTAACTCATTCCTCCTGATTGTCTTAGTAATTTTTAATACGCCTTTCTTTGAGCTAGTAGCTCAAATGTGTTCAGTGCATCTTTGCCAGGAAAATATACTTGTATTTTTGTTGCAGTATCTTGTAAACCTGTTTGAAGTATGTGTGATCCTGTGTCCTCCTTTTGACAAATGTGGGTGGGCTTCTGCATTCATGTAGAAACAGGACTAGGTCCTAATGGTCGATTGAAAGATTAGAGTTGCTCATAGCTGAGTGCAGCCCGTGTTTGTGAGTCATGCTGAAAGACAGGTCTGCACTGTCACCAGACAAGCTCATCACCCTGTTACCAGTCTGCCCAGTTTGGTTTTTGGGTACAGCCTTGACCTCTGTATACCCTTCCTGGGGGAGCTGAGTTACGAACACTCCAGACACTGGTGCAAGCAAGAGGAGCACAAACAATTTGTTTCTTCTTACTATCCTCCTATCTTAGCCCTCTTTATGTAACTATTATATGCCTGCTAATACTGTGATTCAGGATTTGTGTTAAATGGGGGAAGTAAAGGGCACCTCAGCATGGTGCTGGAATTGAGCCATTGGAAGTGCTACTTATAAGACACTAGTGGCTTCTCTAACTTCCTCAAGAGCTTTCTTCAGAGGTGTTATTAAATCTGCTTCACCATAGAGCTTTGAGTCCTTGATGCATCTAAAGAGTTTCATCTTTTTCAAAGTGTTGTACTTGGCGTGTACTCACAGAAAATGCAGCTGAAGTGGTGGCCCAGACAGCTCTATCAGGGTGCAGCTTTCTACAGGGTTCCTTCTGAAAGTGTTTATAACCAGTTTTGTGAATATTGCTGATGGTGTAATAGCTGTGATTTCTAGGCACAAATGCCGAAGCTATTTGCAGTTAACTCAAGTGCTATAATTTGATCCTAATCTCTGTTTTGAATCTGGTTTAATTTATTCACACTAGAAGGAATGGAGGATCTGGACTGTACCTGGCATTTGATCCTTAGATTATGCTTATTGGGTAAAATTCTCTTTGTAAATGATAGTTACGGGTTTTGCAAAACTAGCTTGTCTGTTGCTTTGTATTTGACTTTGCTCTATCACTGTTATTAGAATAATTTTGAAATAGTATTTTTTTATAGATTACTAATAAAATCTGCAGTCAGCATCAGAAAGCCCATTGATGCTCTTGTCAGTGGGTCTCACAATACTGACTGATTATAATTTTCCTTTTATGTGAGAGAATGTATTTCAGTGGAAGCACTCCAAACTTAAAGAACTATCTTGAGAGTTTTAATTAAATGACTTTTGCATTTGGCTGCTGCTGTCTGTCTGTGGAAGAGTGCGATCACACAAGTTCTTGGTTACTTTGCCTGTGCTATGGTGTCACTGAACAAAGCTTCCTCTTTGCCTTTTGCAAGAAAGAAGACAAAGTACAATGCTTGTTCTTTTATTGTAACTATTTGTTCCTTCTGTCTGTTGGACACAAGGGACTTAGACCACATGTGAGGCAGGAAATCACTTGTATTTGGAAATACTGTTGACGCTTGTCACGGGAGCTTGAATACATTTCTCAGTTAAACCCTAGGATTAGGTCAGTCACAGGGTATCAAAAGAACAAAGGTTGTCAATTCTGTGCTCTTGTTATAAATTCAGTTAATTTCTGTGTCCTATGCAAGATACTGTAGTGTGGGGCTCTGCATAGAAAGATGATCTCCTGCAGATTTGTGGATTCCTTTTGTATTATGTAAATATCCATACTTTGGCAAAGGGATTTGCATCAGATGATCTCCAGAGGCCTATTCCAAACTAAATTATGATATGATTCTATTATCTTATCCTGAGTTTATTTACTTCCTTTTAAGTAAAAAAGTTTGAAATTTTGACTAGCAGGCCTGAGGGGAGGGAGTGCAGAGCCACCCGTGGTGTGTTTCTGCCTCTGAATCATTCTGTACCCATTTAAGAACTGAGGGACAATGTTTATGAAGTTGTCTGAGGTTCTTGTTTTATAGATGCCATCTGGCAAATGACTTCCTGACAAATGGTGGCAGTATTTGATCTCCAGTTTGTCAAAGAAAGCATGTACCATGAGATAATCCTGAAAATGGGAACCGCAGCAAACTAGTTCTTGACTCAGGCAAAACGAGTGTGAAGGAATGTGAATGAGATGTGAATATGAAAAAATTGGAATTGATAGAGTGAGTAATTTGGTATCTGACAGGGAAGAGTATGAACTGGAATGCAGAAACAGAGTTCATTCAGTGCAGAGAGAGAGGTGCTAGCCCTGGCAGACTGTCATGCTTGCCCCAGTTCTTGCTCACCCTCCTGCTCTGCTGAGGGGCCTTTGGATCTGGAGCAGCAAGAGGGTCCTGCAGCTACAGTCAGCAGCCTCAGAAAATGCTGTCTCTAATTGCTGATGGCAACTTTGCTGTTTGATCTGCTCAGCTTTCTGTGTCTGTTGCTTTGACTAATTTTTGTAAGATGTACTCCAAAGGCAAGGCTGATGATCTAAGATTAGCCTGGGTCAAAGAAACAAAAATCCCTGACACATTTCAAGGTTGATACGTATGAGCAATCGTCATGTGCAGAGGAGACAGTGGCTTATTAGTGCATTTACAGTGAAAGAAAATGTTCAACTACAGGATCTGTAGAATGGTTTGGGTTGGAAGGGATCTTAAGACCACCTAGTTCCATCACCCCTGCAATGTTCATTCTGTGTTTATTGTACAAGGCAATAATGTTTTAAGTTGTAAACTTTTTTTTTTTCTGTATTAGGAGAAAATGACTCTGTTTAATACCCGGTTTCCATCAATTAGAAGAGGGTATATCAGCCTCTGTTCTCTAAAAGCTAAAAAAAATCTTAGAAAAGTGAGGAATGTGCTGAATAGAAGCATGAGACTTTTGCTGGAAAGTTACTAACTGGTAAAAATGTAGATGCCTGACCTTTAGTTTTCCATTGGGAGTTTTGAATGTGTACCTTTGTTTTGAAAAGAGAAATGTTTACCTGATTGGTGGTGGAGTTGAGGGACAGTATGGCTTTAAAGAATAAAGCATGAAATCCGGCTGTGGAAATAAGAAGGCTTCTGAAGAAATACATAGTGCTGCTATATTATGTCAGGAGGCTATAAACAAGAACTAGTTGTAAGTTGTCCCTCTCCTATAATTTCACTTTACTGGTGTTCAACAGCTCTATAAAACCTTCAGTTGTTATCCACCCTTCAGAAGCATTTAAAAGCGCAGGTAAACTCTGAATTCTTCCTGTAAAACAACTGAACCCTACCGAGTTGCTAAATATGTTCAGGAGGATGAGCCTATTGAAGATAATTATTGTCTCCTAGGAGATAACCATCATCTTAATTTTCACGCTTCTTGAAAATTCTTGGTACCTTACAGAGTTATTGAACTAAGAAATTAATTTCTATTACTTATAGGAGAACAAAAATGTCTCCAGACTCACTGTTTTCAAGCAGACCTTTGAGTACTGATGACTATCATCACCTTGATTTTTCACATGTAGAATTCTGTCAAGAAAAACAGCCACATGCTTCCACTTCTTAATTTTCATCTCCTGTATTGTAATTGATTTAGACTGTAAATTCTTTGTGTTGGTGAACATCATTCAGTCTGTGTCATCACACAAGTCCTCTGATAGATCCATGCTTACTGAATTTTCTTTCTGCTTTATGAAGCTAATTGTTCCTGTGTACCTGAAGCAGACAGGCTCTGTCTCTTCTGAATGTCATGTTCTTTCCAATCATATTAACTGTGATACAGGCACTGGTCCCTACTTGCATGCTTGCTTGAAATCTATGATTAAGTGTAATCTAAAATTAGACAGTTTTCAGTATTAGGCTGCAGATTTGGGTAATCTTTTTACTTTCTAGTGTGTCATCCACATAACCATCGAGTTAAAATAAATCTTCAGAAGAAAGCATGCCTAAGAGGTTAACAACTTGGAGTGTAAACCTTTTTCTTCAGTGACTATTTGTCGCAAATAATAAATCATATACTACTATATCAGTGACACTAGAGATAGGTTGAGTAATCAGTCCTTTCCTCGTGTTGAGAAATCACATGTGAGCAGTCCTTCATTCTCAGTTGTTGGCTTTTTTTTCAGAATTATTGAATGGATTCTCATTTAAATATATTTCAGTCTGCTGAAGGATTACAGACATGTTTTCAGTACTCAGCTTCTGTATGATATGTTACTCTCAGGATGTGGGTATTGGTGCTGTGTTTCTTGGTTGGATGAATGCGGCTCTAGCAAAGACTTGAAAAATATTATCAGAGCCAAAAACAGTTTCAAAAGCTGATAGAGGAAGACTGGCTGAGTAAGGGATCTTTACGTGTTCTATTTTGGGTTTCTTGAGCTGAACCTTGCTATAGGCATTGTTGCAAGTCGCAAATACCCTGTATAAAATTTGAGGTGGTGAACTTAAAGCATATGTATGCGTATGCGTTTCTGTGTCAGGATTTAAGCCTCGGGCATTGTGGATGTTTCTTCAAGCCCTCCAGTTACATCTATTACACATTAGCCTCTGCAGCACTCTGTTAATCATCACCAAATTTCGTAAGCTAAAGGTGATAATATATGGAGGAAGAAAGATTTTGCCAAGTAAACAAATTTAACTCCACAAATATAACTAACATGTTGTGTCAGAGATATTGGCATTGTTCTGGTGCTATATATTCTCAGACACTTGGGGTATGGAAGTCGCCTTATTTGGTCTTGGGACAAAGTACAGGGAATAGGGAAAAGATAGTTAATAGGATAAGATATGATTGATGATCTTGCCAAAGGCTGAGAAAAAGAGATGTGCTAGCATGGACTTGATGAAATCTGTAATTTACTGCCAGAAATTAATTCTGCTTGGTTTTGTATACTATTAACTTCTCCTTCAATTTATCTACTTAACTTTTTGAAACCATTTGCTTACTACTTTGCTAAATGAAAGTTTATGCTGAGCTTTCAGTTTTTTTTCTTTCCTAAACTGACACTGAGGATAACTGTATTTGAAAGGTAAGCAGGTCCCAGACAAGGTGCAACTGTTTGCATATGAACAAATGGTCTCTTCAATTAAAAAGGACCATGTCTTTTTTCATTTCTAAGGGTCTTTTTTTCACCTGCTTACAAGACTGTTGAGTACCTGTTGGTGTCCAAGTTGTAGTAGACTGAAATTTGGGCGGAGTTTTATATTTTGGGCATATGAACAGCTATCTTCTTGAGGACTTTCTGGATTATTATTGTGCCCATAATCAGGTTGTGTAGAATTCTTCTAAAAACACTTGTATTGGAAATCAGATATAGACACTTTACGTGAAATTTATAAGCAACTAATAAATGTTGTTTAAATTGAATGTTTTGTAAATTCTTTCCTAGCAAAGTTGATGAACTTTACTCTTACAAACCAATTGTGAAGGAATTGCTATATTCATTACTGAAAGAAAGCAGGCTGAAATACAATTTGTGCTACAAATGGCATTACAATAAGAGTGTTACTAACTTGATCAGATCAGCATTCAAGCAATTCATAGCAATTTATTAAGAAACTTTTCAATCTTACTCCTTTGCAATATTTTAGTCAAAGAAATTTCTGAGATCCATATGCATTAGAATTTTGACAAAATGTATGTGTTTGAATATGAGCACTGGTTGACCACATACTCAGCTTCAGGTGTCTGTTTTCATTTGCGTATGTGATGTTAAAAGCAGTCATGCTTTGGCAGGCAAAATGAGAGCTATCTAATGTAAATGTTAAAATGTTGCACCATCCCTTCAAATGACAAAGTTGTCTATAGTAGCCTTGAGAGTCTGCAGATACTTCATTTGAAGTTCTTTATTACCTTCTGCTTTTATAGACTTTTTATATTCTTCCTGTTTTTCTACTGAGAAAATCGTGTTATTCCAAGACTTGTCATCTTACTGAAGACAGCATATATTACGTGATTTGAAACAGAACTTGAAACTAATAGTGTTGCCCAAGTGTCGTGGTTTAAGCTCAGTCAGCCACGCAGCCTCTCTCTCACTCCCCCACCCTTGCCTCCCCTCCCGCTGCTCCTGGAGGGATGGGGAGGAGAATCAAAAGATTGTAACTCCCATGGGTTGAGATAAGAACAGTCCAGTAGCTAAGGTATAACACAAACCACTGCTGCTGCCACCAATAACAATAATGATAAAGGAAATTACAAGAAAAGAGAATACAACCACTCACTGCCTGCCGACCGATACCCAGCCTCACCCGAGCAGTGATCTAACCCTTCTGGGCAACTGCCCCCAGTTTATATACTGGGTATGATGGTATGGAATATCTCTTTGGTCAGTTTGGGTCAGGTGTCCTGTCTCTGCTTCCTCCTGGCTTCCCCTGCTTCCTGGCAGAGCATGAGACTCAGAAAGTCCTTGGTCAGGGTAAACATTACTGAGCAGCAACTTAAAACAATGGTGTTATCAGTGCTGTTCCCAGGCCAAAAGTCAAAAACACAGCACTGCACCAGCTACTAAGGAGGAGAAAAATGACTGCTACTGCTGAACCCGGGATGCCAAGATACAGAGACCATTTTCGGAGAAATTTATCAGTGATAGGGCACACTGTTTTCAAAGATAAACCTCAGGAAACCTTCACTACAGGAGACCCATGATTCCTGAAGTACTTAAAGGGGGCCTAAAAGAAAGCTGGAAAGGGACTTTTTACAAGCACATGTGGGAACAGGACAAGGGGAATGGCTTTAAACTGAAAGAGGTTAGATTTAGATTAGATACTAGGAAGAAATTCTTTCCTGTGAGAGTGGTGAGGCACTGGCACAGGTTGCCCAGAGAAGCTGTGGCTGTTCCGTACCCAGTGGTGTTCAAGGCCAGGTTGGATGGGACTTTGAGTAACCTGGTCTAGCGGAAGGTGTCCATGTCCATGGCAGGAGAGTTGGAACTGGATGATCTTCAAAGTCCCTTCCAACCCAAACCATTTTATGATTCCATTTCAGAAATGTAGCCACCAAGAAAATGAGCAAATAAAATTGTTACAGAAGGCTTTAGATAAAAGGTACTTACTAAATATGATATATTGCAGGACTTTATTTTCCAGATCTGAATTATGGTTTTAATTGTGTTTGCGTGTTTTATGTAATATCACATATTTTTGAGTAAATCAAGATCATCGCTAGTGAGATTTTTTTTTTTTTTGCTTTTAAAGATGTTTTAGGAGTAAGGTTATTTTTGTCGTCACCTTTCTATTTGTGGTTATCACTGCAGTATCTCAGTGCTTCACAGATATTTATGCCTGGAGAAGAGAAGGCTGTGTGGAGACCTCAAAGCAGCCTTCTAATATCTGAAGGGGGCCTATAGGGATGCTGGGGAGGGACTCTTCATTAGGGACTGTAGTGAGAGACAACGAGTAATGGGTTCAAACTCAAATGGGGAAGTTTAGATTGGATCTGAGGAAGGAATTCTTTAGTGTAAGGGTGGTGAGGCACTGGAATAGGTTGCCCAGGGAAGTTGTGAATGCTCCATCGCTGGCAGTGTTCAAGGCCAGGTTGGACATAGCCTTGGGTGACATGGTTTAGTGGGACATGTCCCTGCCCATGTCAGGGGGGTTGGAACTAGATGATCTTAAGGTGCTTTCCAACCCTAACTACTCTATAATTCTATGATTCTATGATCTTTGCATATCCTTACCAGATCTGTCTTGTCCCTGACAAAGACAGCATTAATCCTGCCTGTTTCAGCGTATGGGTGCTGGAATTGGAAGTTATCCTACCTGCATACTGTGAATTGTGCAGCTTGCATTTTTATGGTCTGTGATGCACTATGTAACACCTTCTCTGGAATCCAGAATGGCTTTTTTGGACATGAATTTCTGACTTCACAGTATAGGGAAGAGGCCAGGAGATCTTGCACAAATAGATGAAGACAAATATGTAAGCCTTTAGCAGACTGGAATGACTCAATGCCTAACTGCATTTTTGAAGCATCTCTATTGACCAAAGCCCTCAGAATACTCAACATTATTTGTAGTGCATTGCAAAACATTTGTCCCTTATGTTACTTCTTCAAGCTTGACTTATTTTTTTTTAATATTATTTTATTATTTATTATTGTGTAATTGGTAGTTGTATGTTTTGTCTTGGACATCAGGGACAAAATCTTTGGTTCTTACTAGTAGTTGTAATTAGATCAGCAACATCTTGCAATTTACACCCTTTTTGAACCTCTATTTCCATACTGACAAGTAAATTCACAAAGTAGGATAAATGTTTTGACGCTTTGTGCATTGGCATTTCTGCTGGAGCAGGAAATTTATAGTATCCCAGAAATGGCTGTGGGAATACTGTTTAAAGTACTGGAAGCTTTGGCTGTCGTTGGCCTTACAAATATATATGGGAGATATTTTAATGTAATTCTTTAGTATTTAGAAACTGTGAAACAACCTAGTCCTGTATAGGTACTTTCTTCCTTTCAAGAGCAAAATGAAGTCTCTTTTATGCTGTGTTTGAGCGTATCCCAACTCATTTTAAGCTATTGACTGATTTTCTCTTGCTTCCTATAGGCTCTTTGGTTTAATAGAATAGTTTGAAGAGTAGAATGCAGAGTGACTGTTTTTTATCCTATGATTAATCTCATATATCACATTTGAGGGATAATGGGGGGGGTGTTCATATTTTTTCACAAAAATCTTTCATTTATTCGTAGCTGGCTCATAAATGCCTACACAGTGGACTGGATGCTGTTTCTAACATTGCTTCTTCCACAGTGTGGTAAAGCCAGTTAATCGCCTCATAATTACAGGTGGCTTCTTTTATGAATGTTTCTGAAATAATTCAGTTGGCAGCTGCTCCTCCATCTTGTGACATCTATGGACAGTAATACATTGAAGTGCATATTTTTAATGCTGTTCTCACAGTGATCTGAAGAGATAACAATGCACGTGCCCTGTTTTGCAGGTAGAGACTCAGGAACAGAGTGATTGATTTGTTAAGGAAAACAGAAGTGCATGGCATAGCAGAAGTTTGAGTATTTTTCACCAGTTTCTAAGCTTGCTTTCTAGTCAGTAAATTGCTCTTTCTCTCCTGGGTGGAAGGTGGTGGTAGTATTTTTGAATCTTTTTCACTTGTAGACCTGCATATGTTTCCAGTGGATCTATGGACCTTTGTAGAAGGAATTCAGGCCTAATCAACTGTGACATCGCAGTTCTCAGTCTCCCTCAATATTATCCATGAATTTTCTTTATTTGTGAATTTTCCCTTTCTGTGGGTCACAGGTGGAAAACCATTAGTGTGGCCTAAGGATTAATGAATAAAGCAACAATATATAGTCAACAACAAAAAGAAATGATGGCATTTTTTCCTCTGTTTTGTAATCTGCTTGTGATGTCTGGATGGCTCTTTAGTCACTTGGACATTCTGGATCAGACTTTGTCCCTGAATAATTTATTCATTTACAATAAATAGTTACTTAAACCCTATCTTTTACTACACCTACAGTAAAATGTAATCCTTTTATACAGCTTTTAATCTAAATTTGACCACTACTCTGTGGCAAGAAATGAGGTCTTCTCCCTTAAATCATCTGTCTCTGAGAGTAACTGCCAGCTGATCAGAAACCACACCACTTCCTGTAACTTCACACTTACTCATCTTTGCAGAATCATCCCACTGAAAACTGACAGTAGATTTTTGGGTAGTTTTAATTAGTGATAGAAAAACTATCTTAGGATCTACTTGGATTGCATAAGCTAGAGGTCACCTATCACCTATCTTGCACCCAAGAACTTCCACCAATTCACTTCTTTAAAGTCTGTCCTTCAGTTACCTGCCTTCTGAGCTCTCTCAGATGTCTTGTTTAGTCTGGGCTTCTTAGTTGGAACTTTATCAGTTCAGCACCAAGCAAGTGAAGAACAAAGCAAATATCTCCTGTTTTGCTGCCCACCTTCTGACTACTCCTTCTGTCAGCCTCCTACTCAGGCTTGTAGTAGACTTGTGAACCAGATGTAAATGTTGGTATGAGAAACATGAGGCAGAATGGCAGAGTTAGAGAAAGTTAGCAGTAAGGCAGAGTCCTAAGAAAAAGTGCAAACATTATTTTAACCAAAACCAAAGTGTCCTGTATTTGTAATGATGAATGGGTATGTATCTTGATCACAGTGTGCCTGGCAAGGTTACAAATGCAAAATTGGCAGGAGTGGCTGGTTCACCAAATGTTTGTGCTACCATTCAGAAGGGCATCAAGAGGCTGGAAAAATGGCTGACAGGAATCTCATGAGTTCAGCAAAGGGAATTGTGAAGTCCTGCAGCTGGGGAGGAATTGCCCCCTGTACCAGTACAGACTGGGGCCAACCGGCTACAAAGCAGCTTGGTAGAAAAGGACCTGGAGGTTCCATCAGGAACAAATTGAACATGTGGTAAAGAAGTCCAGCAGCCTCCTGTGCTTAATCCAGTTATGGTTGCAAAGTTAATTGAGAGGCTCAGATGGAAGGTGAAACAGAGGTGAAAAGTATTATGGTTACATTATATTTATGCTCAAGATGAAGGATTCTGAACAGAGGAACTCGGGAGATCTTTTTTTTTATGAAAAAGGTAACTTTTCATTTTAGGGTTTTTTGCTAGTCTCAAACATCTCATATCTGAACATTTTGCAGGCCTTGCTGTTATAATTGCATCTGCAGATGATGAAAAGAAACAACTTTTCTGTTGAGAGTATCATAAACATATGCTGAAGTCACTTAGTCTGAGACAATACACTGATTTTTTGCAGCTTTTCCCAGAGAGGACAAGAAATTGCTGAAACTACACATTATTATGTTGAAAAAGCTTAACAGGAATACATGTTTTCCACAGTTGCAGAGTTTATTCTAAGCCAGCTGAAGTCTTCAAACTGAAATATATCCATTCTGCTAAAATAAATATGGTCTTTTTCAACCCTAACTATTCTGTGATTCTACGAATAATACACTGACCTCTCCAATTTACATTAATTTTCACTTAAATGATTGTTACATGAATTCTTTTATTGCATATAGTACAAACTTTGATCATACAGAATTGCCCATGAGGACTTAGGTTGGTGGAGTTACTCCACTGAAACTGAGAGAATAGTTTGGCTGCAAAAGAGAAAGTGTGCATATTTCCAGTCCTAATTGAAGTTGTCTGTTGTCCTCAAATTGGTGTAGGAGAGCTTGACTCGGATGTTGTCTTTTGCATTCACATTAAGACTAGCTATTGATTTTGGCAAAATACTAAAGAAGAACAAAAAAGGCAGAGTCCTAAAGGAGATGTCTGTTGCACACATGTATATGTTTGCAGCTGGTTAGGACTTCAGGTGAGGTAAAGGCTGGGCGCTTTGGATCTCAATTCCAGAAGCAGAGTCAGGAAAGCATAGATCAAAGGTGAAACCCACTAGGTGATTCTGAGAAGACACTTAAAAGCTGAAAAATTTTAAAAAAGAAATAATAAAAGCCATACCAATTTATCTGTGCTCAGACTGTGCTAACAAAAAACTGTGTGTGCAAGGTTATAAAGACAAAGTTCTGTATATTAAATACAAACCTGAATACTCATGCTTCTTATATCACAATATATCACAATAAATCTGACACAACTTTCCACAGAATGGGAATCTGCATATCCTGGCATTCCTGTTCTCTTCAACAAGGGGAATCTTGTGATCTCGCCTATCACAAGAAAGAGATGAGAACTTAGAAAAAGGTGAGAACTTAAAAGAATTTTCTAGATTAAAGCCCAGTATAAATTAGCATGCTCAATGAAACCAGAAGTCACCTGCTTGTTGCAGCTTTCAGTAAGCAGATCCCTCTTTGGAATGCAGATTTGGTAACAGCTAATTAGTTTATGTAGCCAATCTTTTACACAGTCTTTCAGGTTATGAAGATAAACTGAGCAGAATGAATAGGAAAAAAAACATTTACAGCACACTACTAATAATCAATCTCTAGACATTTCCCTAGCTTAATATATAGTGAGACATCTTTCAAAGCCAAATACTGTTGGAACAGCTGAGAGAAGGTGCAGAAAAGCCTTGAGCAGTGATTCACATCTGACTACAATCCGAGTTAAGCACAGAAGGCTGCTTACCATAAGATGCTTTTCAGTGTTGGAATTGGGGATTAGGGGAGATCAGAGGAAAAATATGAACCCTGGCAATTCTGAGGAAGGAAGAGATAACCTCACAAATCTTTCTTGTGGTGTTATAGCAAGAATGAAATAGGGTGCTGCAGCTGTATTTACCTATATGGAGGTAATTTTCAACTGAGTGTGATGTGGACATGGAAGAGCCCATCTTACAGTGAAAAAGATTAGAAGAGGTTTTTTCAGCTCACTGTTACTTATATTTACATAGCACCAGCCAAATTTTAGTGAATGTTCTCATCGGGATATCTTATTGCTTTAGCAACTCTCTCTCAAGTCACTAGAGATAAAAATATTTGTACCTTTGTTTTTAAAAGAAAATAAGTTTATTTTTTTCCACTGTGTGTTATCCATAGTTCCAAGTACAGTCAAATCAAATCAGCTTAAACATGACTGATTTTTTTTTCTCACTTTTTTTAATATATATATATGTACTTCAGCATTCTAGGATTATGTGTATAGTTCACTTTGCACACACAAGTATTCTCAATCTGAAGAGTTTTATACGCTCAAGTTCTTGAACTTGTCATATTTTCAAATGTATACTTTTTGAAAATTTGCTCTTTGAAGCAAAAATTTCTGTTTTAAATTCAGAGTTGTCTTAATGTGGCCCTGAAACTCCAGAATTTCTGGATCCTTCAGGAAATACAAGCCAATTCATTAGAAATAGTAAGACAGTAGAAATTGGTGATTATTCAACGAGCTTTCTGGCTCGTTAATTCTTTGCATTTTAAAGTTCCTCTCAACAACCATAAAACCTTCAAACATTTTTCCAAAATAAAAAGAGAGCTCCAGATATGATTGTGTGACTCCAGGGGGTAGCTGTTTAAAAAAGAATGGAATGAGACAAAAAAGCAAATTGATGAAAATGGAAAATGATGCAATAACAGTAAAAAATAAATTTATGGAAAACGTCTCCTTTTTGTGGTATATGGTTGCTTGGATTGAGGCCAACTGGAATTCATTGTATGTGATTTTGTTGTTTATTAGGCAGGAGCATGTATACAGGAAAGGGACAACTTATGTAAATTATATGACAGAGGAAGTGACAGTTGCATGTAAAAACTTGCATTCAATTGATGTTTCATTGAATGTTGTCAATAGACAGTTTAGTGAATGGTAGAGTATCTCTGTTTGATTTTAACTGAATTTTCAGTGATTTGCATCTCAGATCTGTCCTCTTGATAATAAGCTGTTCTATGGACATGACATCATCTATTTGAAACATGGCACAATTATTAATATATTATCACTAAATTGATACTGAATGGTTTTCCAGGTCATAAAATGAGAGATCAGATTATTTTGCAACAGAAAGGATGTAAAATAGCTAATTACTTGGACTGAACTGCCTAAGTGATTCTATTCTGCACTTTGTATGTTAAACACTGACAAATGAGGGCAATTAATACTGCACTAAAGTTCAGAGTGTACAGTGTATAGCACATAGTGCTGAGGGAGGTTATTTCCTTCTCCCTGTTGCAGCTGTATTTCACTGTTAGTCGCAGCTTTTAGTGCCCACCTCTTACCATTTCAGTCTTAGCCTCCAAGAATGCATATGTTGCCATGTTTTTGTTACTTCCATACTTGCCCATATGTATTGTATGTGTCATATGTGGTGTGACATATGCTGTTTGTGCTAGAAAGCTCCAGAATTCCTTATTGTTAATTGAAAGTAAAAAAGCCTCCCGTGCTTGAGCAGAAGTGTGGAATAGGCCCAGGAGAACTCTAAATGCTTGTGAAATCTTTCTTTGTGGCTTTGCACCAAGATGGTCCATATTGCTTACCACTTTATATAGTCTCCAGAATTGAGTCCATGGATTGGTTATTGTAGCAATCATTTCCTTTAGGTAGGCAGATTTTACATACAGAATATCTACTCTAGGCACATAAGTTCTAAATTTAATTTGCCTAATCAAATGCTATTTTGCCCAAATTGCTTCCAAATGAGGTAAAAGCTCTTTGCCTGTTTTGGAGATTTTTTTTTTTTACTTTTTTTTTTTTTTTTTTTTTTTTTTGGTGGGGGTGAGGGGGAAGGGAGAGGGAGGAGAAGGAGGTCATTACATTACAATTAATTGTCTTGCAGTTATTTTGCTTCTGTACATCTCCATCTTGATAGTACTGAACTGTCTCATACTGCATCTATAAGATTAATGAAAAAAGCGTTCTTGTGGCTATTTTGTCTTAGTTTAATCTGGGAGGCCCTCTTGGAGTATTTTAAGTCAACACAACCATTGCGGCCTACTCTTTCACCTGGTAATGCCATGGCTAGAATACTGTGTCCTTTTTTTCTGTTCCCCAAATTATTTAAGCTTCTTCACCCCATCAGAGTACTCACATGCCAAAGTGTAGGTAACTTGGGGGACTGGAAGCTATTCTTGCTACTTTTTCATTGAAGCAACTCTAATTTTTGTGGCATAAATATTTTTCAGTGGGCTGGAGAAAGCCTGTGTGTATCCATGTAGAGAAAGCCTAGTATTGTGGAAAACTGAGGGGGAATATCTTGAGTTTCAGACCCCTGTTCTACTGAACATTTCCTTATTTATTTTCAGCTGATCAACAAAAAAAAAAAAAGCCTAAAATTTGCGTGTGTCTTCTTTCTAGAACAACTACTTTGGCTGTTGGGCTATATCCAAGTTTGCTTTTATCCCTTTTCTGACTGCTGCTATGAATATTTAATCAATTCCATGTAGAGTGGAGCAAATTCAGCAGGAAGGAATGAAAATGCCATTAAGATAGAAGACTGTCCTATATCTGTTGTTTTGGGGACATCTTGGAAGTGACAGATTGGTTTGGGTTCTGCAAGTATATTCTAGAATGGGATACCTCTCTTCTGGATCTTAAGTGTTGCACACTGGAGAGGGCACTGATGCTCCTCCTTTTTCTGTACTTTGGGAGTGGAGACTTAGCCCTCCTCAGTTTCTTAACAGCAAAGTGTTGGGTATCAGATTCCCAGTAAGAGATCTAATAAAATGATTTCTGCAAACCCAGAAATAAGCCGTATCAGCCTTTTATGAGCATTGGATTTCTTAAGCAGCTCCTGCTCCAGCTAATAATGACTGTGACTACTGATCTCAGGCATGCACTCACCCCATGTGCCTGCGCCCAGCTTGAGCTGTAGATTTCAGGATTCAGTGCAATACTTCTGAGTTGGGTGATGCCCCATTCAGCAGTGTGCTTCTCTGTGCTTCTGCTGCTTAATGGGAAAGTAAGAATTCTAATGAGCAAGTGCTCTGTAAAGATTTCATCTCTCTCTATCTCAGCTTAAAGCGTTTTTTTCCCTGCAAAGATTTTCAGAATATTCACAATAATAAGATTGTTGCTGAAGTGATAAAGGTTACTGCCAGTAGTATATGGGAAAGACAAGCTGTGTTTTTAGTGATGCAATTTGCAAACCATATGTCAAAACACAAATGAAACTGCTTTCTAAAGATCATGCCAGCTAGGTTAGCAACCACAGTATAGGATGAAAGTGAATAAAGTGCTATGATTTCTGTCTTCTATTATTGTTAAGCACACTTAACGTGACCTTCTCCAGTACTTGAGCTGCAAAGCCACAGGAACACTTGCAGGAACTGTAAAGAACTATTCTGATCCTGTTCTACAGATGGGATCATTCAAAGCAAAGAGAAGTAAAAGTACAAAAGCTGAGGAGTTATAGAAATATCCTTTGCTTCTTTTAGCTCACAGGCAAACTTTAATCCCCATACCATTAATACCAGTATGTCAATGTGTATGACAATGAGGGCAGGGAAGAGCAGGGAAGTGTGGCCATGCTCATTTCCAATACTGTTTTATAATAATCTTAGATAATAGATCTATCTGAGCTGAGTGAACCTCTCAATTCCAATCTAGAGGTAATGTTCTTTTTTCCTTGGTAGCCTCTAGAGACTTGAAATACACTGCTTTCTCCCTCAGTGTTTTAGGCAGTGTCTTATTACAAGGTGATAAATAACTTGCCTGCAGTTTCTGCAGTTCACTAATACCAGAGATAGGAATAGTACCAGCCAGAACTTTTCTCCCTATTCATTTTCTGCTTAACAAATACTGAATATAAATATTTTCTATTAATGAACATGGATGGAAAGTAAAATAGAGAACAGTGTCATCCCCTGTACACAGTGATGCTCTACACCTTCCTCCCTTGCAGTCTGGTGAATGGTGGCTTTGATGCCTCATTAGACTATTTCTTGTTCCAAGTGCATCTTTTCTGCAGCTTTGTGCATGATCTTTGAGATAGGCTGCAAAGCCTCTAGCCTTTCTCTGTCTAAATGCTGCTTTCATGGCCCTCTTCTCAGGAAGAAGTTTTCTAGCAACAGTCAGAAACGAAAGAAAGCCAAATTTTGTTCTTGATGCAGGTGAGTAAAAGCATTGTGCTGATACAGTAATCAGTGCTGCACTTGATTTGTTTGTGTAGGACATCTAACAAATGCCTAGTTCTTCAGGACTTTTGCATTTAATTAGATGTAAATTAATTAGGATGATTTTGACTAACACTGCTGACTTGTTTTTCTGCTGCTTATAAAAAAATAGTGTATTTTTGCTTAGTGGTGTAGTTGTGCTTTGTTGTGCAAAAATCTAACTGTAAGCTATCACAGTGGTGTTGCCAGGAATCACCACAGAGGCTGGCTCCACTTATTAATAAGACTGCTGTCTGATATTTTCTTTACTCTCCTCAATTTATAAGTCCTTCTTACACATTTTAGAATTCAGACGGTCTACCTTCATTTTGCTCCTGACCATTTCCCTACTGGGCTCAGCGGTTTCTCTCTAGTCTTGTTTAGCTCCCTCTCCTCTTCATTTTTAGTTCAGGTTCTCTGTTATTGTTAGGTCTTTAAATAGGGAAGCTACATGATAGCCTTTTATTCACTGCACTTTGTTTCTCAATCTGTTGCAGTCATACTAGCAATCCACTGTTGTGTATCTCCCACATTCTGTTTCTGTAGTCTTAGAATCATAGAATGGTTTGGGTTGGAAAGGACCTTAAGATCATCTAGTTCCAGTCTCCTGACATGCACAGGGACAACTCATGCTAGACCATGCCACCCAAGGCTCTGTCGAACCTGGCCTTGAACACTGCCAGGGATGGAGCATTCACAACTTAGAGCAACCTGTCCCAGTGCCTCGCCACCCTCAATAGTAAAGACCTCCAAGAAGAACTTCGTCTTTTTCTAACAGGAACTGGGAGAAGAACAGGACTGTGTAAAAACCATGATATTTCACCATTTCTTTTATGTATCTAGTAAGTGTGAAATGTTACTGACAATAGTATCTTTACTGTTATATGGAAACATTAGAATAGCTATTGCTTTTTTAGAACTCAGATTAACAGCAACAGTGCAAGTCAGGTTGCTGAGCAGTGATGAGCATGGGAGGGGAAGGATGATGAAGTTAAAAGAAATCCTATACTTTATTCCCCCATAGTCTTGATGAAAGTATTTCATTTGGCTTCATGTGGAAGTTTGGAATTTAAAATTAAATAAACCTTCAACATACCCTTTCTTATTACTTAGTTCCATTATTTCATAATAGCATTGCCAACAATATGAGTAAACTGAAATTGCTTGTATTGTTAGATTTTGCTGAAGAAGGGACCCTGTGCCGAAAAGCATGCTTGCTTTGTCAAGCTTTATCAGCTAATCTAATAAAAGATACCATTTTTATAAAACTCTCTTCAGTTATGCCCATTCCTCATATCCTCCTAAATCAATAAGTAAATTTAAAGGAGTCTAAAAATAAACTGGGATTGTTTTGTGGGAGGATCCCAGACATAGCATGCAAAATACCTTAAGAATCTGGCTATGTAGATGCTCAGCAGTATTTCTCCTGGGAGACAGGCTAGGAAGAAAACTAAGTGGAGATGAAGACCTGATTTTTGTTTTTTAGAATGCAACTTTTACATAAAAGACACTGAATCTTGGGACCATGCAAAGTGGCATGGTAAATGCCTTGCTTCTCAGTGGTTCCTTTTTTCAAAGCAGAACAGCAGAATTTAGATAGCACTTGATTACGTGGATGTATGTCATTATTATATACTTGATTTGAAGTGGACACTTTGATATTGTTGTAAATAAATATGTAGCAGGTAAAGAGATTATAAGCACATTTCTTTAGTATATGCTGGAGGGTTTAAAGCAAATATATCTTAATGATATGTTGATTAAAGCATATTCCTGTAATTAGTAAGGCACCATTCCTTGGAATTTGTTACTACAATATAATGAAAATACTCACATTTATCTATCTTTTCACTCTTCGTCTGAAGATTTAGTATTTGAGAATTGATTATAATTTTATAAACACAAGACTTCCTTGCAGCAAAGTACTGCTGATTCAAAATTCTTTGGATGAAAAAGAAATCAGGAGTTTGCACTGTTTTTTCTTTCCCCCTTTTCCCCTCTGCTGTTCACCCAATCAGTTTCTTAACTGAAGTGGAATCTTCTAAGGAATGTCAGAAATTATATCAGTAATTGCAATGGTTTGTTTCCCACCATTGATTCAGTTTCCATTATTTGAAATCAAAGTACTTCTATGGTACCACAATTAACATAAGACCAGTATGGTACTAGCGAAACTCTTAATTGCCAGGTACTGTGTAGTACTTTACAGAACTGAGACCTGAAGTTTCCTTGGAGTCATACGCTGCTTTGTGAAGTGAGAGATGCCCATTTAATGTACTGTCAGATATTTGGCAAAATATCTGTTCGAAGATTTTTTTGAGCCTCCGTAGTATATTATTATGGGTTGTCATGTTATCCAGGGATTTTGAGTTGATTGTGAGTGACAGACAGAGTACTGTTCTTACATTAGGTATTCCAGATTCTGAAATTCTAACTTTTTCTTCACTGGCTGGTACTTAAAAACTTTGATTTACAGTAGCTACAACTTCTCTGTAGGTAGTCAGCATTTAAATCAACAGACTTTCTCAGATTTTCATTTTGCATTGATCACCGAAGTGACTTGATTAGTATGAATTTAAAGATATAGCTTCCGTTATCCTTAAAAGAGATACTGATACACTCTTTTAATGAGCAATATTCCAACCAGAAGACAAAAACCTCTTAGAAAACAATGCGCTTCAGGAAGTTTTTTGTGCATTTATTTTTTGCACATGTTCTCAGATAATCATATCACTCTGAGAAGACAGGTTATCACCTTCCCATATGAAAAGCAGTTTTACGTCTCTAATCTTGCTTGCCTATGTGAAAAGCAGGCAAACTACAGGGAAAACAACGTGCCTTTACTAGTGTCAGAACCAATCATTTACATTAGTGCTTGAAGACTGATCTACATTCTCAGTTTTCTCTCACAGGATTCAAAATTATTTGAAGTAAGATAAGGTCACTAAAGGAAAATGTAAGTTGAGATGCTGTCAACTGAACCTTTTCTTCTTTTAAATCTACTTAGGTGTACAGTAGGAGGAGAAACTTTTCCCTAAAAAAAGAAGTACTATTTGTGTGTGTGTATATATATGTATATGAGGAAAAGAGTATTTTTATGGATGTTGTAAGTAAAATTCTACCATCCCAATTTCTCTGGGAGGGACAATTTGAAAACCTCAAGAAAGGGTTTCTCTACCTATTAAATTGATGCAAATCAAGCTTATATTGAGTTATACAAGGTGAGCATCTGATAACTCCTCTGTGAGAGCATTCAGTGATATTGCTCTCAGATTGTGCTTATCTTCATTATAAACATTGGTAAGTAAAGTGCTATCTTGGATTGCACTCAGGGTCTCCATAGTCTATGACATGACAATAAAGAAATGTTTATAATCTATTTTTGACGTTAACAACAAGCTCTATCAGTCAATGGAGTTGTAGAGAATTTTGACTGATTTCAGATTTAAATATGACCTATAAGGACCTGGACTGAGGTCTGAGGTCATTTTACTTTGCCTCTCTGTTTTGTGTGAATTCTGCCAGATTAGGGACCAGAAAGCTGTGTTTGCCTTTTCTTTTGTGGCATGTGACCTGCAAACCTGTTGTGTTGTGCAATACATATGGGCACAGTATGTGAAGGGGAGAGCTTGATTATTGATCCATTGTTGGGACTGGTCTTGTTCAAGATCTGTGTTGGTGACATGGACAGTGGGTTTGAGTGCACCCTCAGCAAGTTTGCTGATGACACCAAGCGATGTGGTTTGGTTGATACGCTGGAGGGAAGGAATGCCATCCAGAGGGACCTTGACATGCTTGTGAGGTGGGCTGATGC
>JANRGW010050466.1:0-15079 GCA_024733675.1 Psilopsiagon aymara | reverse complement strand
CCCAACCCCCCCCCCCCCCCCCCCCCAAAAAAAAAAAAAAAAAAATGTTTATGGATAATTTCAACAAAAATCAGGCAAATTTAATTTTTCTTCAAATATGTTTCAGGTGTTCCAGCCCCTTGAGACTTTTCTTCTACAGTTCCCAGTAGTTCTGTCATCCTACAATATTTCTGTAATTTTCATACATATTGCTCTTCAATTTGTGTATATACATTTCATGGCCGTTCAGAGCAAAGAAACTTAACTACTGAAATAAAAAGGGATTGAAATCCCTGCAGTACATTGTGTGCATCAGAGATCCAGAAAGCTGTAAATGTGCACTTTGTAATGATAGTTCTTTCTTTCTTTTTTCTTCACCTGGCATTATTTTTCTTCCATAACAGTACAACAGTATAGTGATTGTCTGTATAATGAAAATCCAAACTATCCCCTATGCACAGACATGTCAGATTTAAATGTTAGAGGAAAACACACTGAAGACAGCTGAAAATGTTGTTGCAGAGAGAGAATATTATTCTGAGTCCTGATATTGGGTATCTTTTTTATAAGTATTTATTTTGTTTATTAAATTAATGCCAAAAAGCTTGACTGCGTCACTAGGTAATAAAGTGGAGGGATTGGGTAAGATAAGGGCACATTCTGTGTAGCAGTTTGTATGTGTGCCTCTGCATGTGTATGTATCTATCTAGAAGTAGTCTTTGGCGAAGAAG
Organism: Psilopsiagon aymara; assembly: GCA_024733675.1. Classification (NCBI taxonomy): domain Eukaryota; kingdom Metazoa; phylum Chordata; class Aves; order Psittaciformes; family Psittacidae; genus Psilopsiagon; species Psilopsiagon aymara. The sequence goes on along the minus strand of JANRGW010050466.1, from coordinate 14,369 downwards.
TAATGCTGGACTGAAACTTATTGATTGGATTATATTGCGTCTTGCCCTTTCCATCATTACTATATTATTAGCTAATGTTTATTTTCATAGCCATGCTTTCACAACATTTGTAAAAAAATAAAAGCCTGCTTTGAAGGTCAGGATTATATTGTGCTGGGAATATTAGAAATTGGCTAAAACACAGCCATGGAGGGAGGGGGCTGAGCATGAGAATTTTAAGGCTGAGCGGAGCAAAAGCTAGAGATATTCTGAAGCCCTGGTCCCGTGACCTTTAATAACATAGCTTAGTTTCTCTTCTACTCCACAAACAGAACCACTGATTTACTTGCATGAATAAGGTTTAAAGGATCAAAACTCTGACTTGACACTGGTGGACATATTGACATCATTTGGTTTAATCTACTGAAAGATCTATTTTTTGCTCTGATTCAGAAGAGAAAAATTAGAAGAGCAAGCTCCTTACATAGTCACTGGAGAGAGGTAAGTGCTTCCAGGGAGCCACTTAGGCAGTGTCAGTAAAATGGCTAAAGCAGACAGTGTAGGTAATGTGCTTCTGAAATATAACCGTACCATGTGGTTCTTAGAAAGCTAGACAGAGACTTGGGTGCATGTTAAGATTAGTCAAAGAAAGATAAACTTATGGTGGAGTCCTTGCTACTTTCTTTTGGAATGTTAATAGCCCAAATTAAACAGTGGAGAGTACTCCAAATACCAGAGCAATGAAAAAGTTTACAGCAGTGATATCAGCATTTAGAGTATCCATATTTTTCTCAAGGTCTGCTCACTTCCCATGACTTTCAAATTACTTGTATATAGCCAAATATAACTCAGGGTGCAGATATGATGTAGGACTGATTTTGAGTGCCTGGATATAGTTCCTTCACTGATGTTACCCCATGAATTCAAAACAGAATGGAACCAAATAGCGTTGCTTTTTATTATCAGAAGTATATTTTGTCCCCATAGATGACAGGTTAGTGTACTCAGCAAGGAGGTCAAGTGAACTGGCACAGAAAAATTCCCTTTTTTAGTAAGAATAAAGTGATTTTCTAAAGTCAGCATAGAAATTTGAGTAACCCCTATTATTAAAATTATGTCATCTCTGGGTAAAAAAAGGTAAGTTTATTCTCAAAGTCTGACAGCCTTGTCTTTTATACTCCTGAATTGAGGTGTTATATGCATCTTTCACTTCAGAGCAAGCATGAGATAAAGCATCTCCTTAAACCAGAAGTTGAAATTTTGGTCACACATTTTTTGCAAAGATCAAGGACCAAGCTGCTAGGCTGGGAAAATGGCAAAGCAGCAAGCAGAGAGAAAAAAGATGGGCATTTGTGCCCATCCAGCTCACCAGTCTACTCCTTGATGGGTTGAGCGAGCCTTGCTGCTTATTCTTCCCCATGTGCAATGTGAGGAACATTGTATATTTAAAACACTTCATAGGTGGAAGGGACTAAACACAGTCATGTTTGAAAAGATGGAAGTGTATTTCTAAACCACTCCTGTTAGATTCTTCATGTTGGTAACTCAGCAGCAAGGTTCAACTTATTTAGAGGACAGCAGAGTAATATGCTGAGCTTCCTTTGGTCTCTATGGTGTTAAAGAAACTGAAAGTAAATTAGTTGCAATGCTGCTATGCATCTGCAAAGTAATCAAAGCTGTATCCTGGAGAAGACTTGCCATCTTGGGTAAACCCCAACTGTCCTGGGCAGCCGTCACTCCAAAAGCAAACCTTTGGCCCCTTTATATTTTGATAATTATACGTATGTTATCAAAAAAAAGGAGAAACATGGGAAAGGGGAAAAAAAAAAGTTTAAAATAAGCATCTGTACTGTGGGAATACAGTGGGGGAAGAGTGGTGAGGGCAGCAGCTCTCCTTCACAGCAGAATGCAAGTCTGTGCAAGGTTCTATTGCATACATGTCCATTTCATTTAGAAAGGCACTGTTGCCTGAGCATCTGCCTGGTTTACCCTAAAGCAACCGGACATCAAACAGACCATAAAAATGGCCATAGTTTGTGCTTTCTAGGTCCAGAGCCACATGGAGACCAGGCCTAGCAAGTCCACCTTCTAGTTTGACAAGTTTGGGTGCTGACTGTCTGCTGGTAAGAGTATACAGCTGCCACATATCCTATCTAACTTGAAACGTCTGAGGAAAGTAGAAGTAATACATGAACGATGAATATGGAATAGGTGGTTCTCTTGCAGAAATGAAAAAAAGAAAGAAAAAGCTCATTTTTTTGCTGCTTTTCCACTGTGGTCCTGCAAGTCCTCTAGTAAATGCCAAAATGTAAAAAATATAAACCAAACAGCTAAAAAAAACCCCAACAAAACTCCCCAAAAAACAGTGTATGAGACTAGATTAAAACAGCCCATATGCTAAAAAGGTTTAATCCAGTTGTTCTTGAGGTAGAAAGGAATTAACTTTAGAGAGTTTCATACTGAATGCCTAAGGACATCCTTATAATAAATGAGCTGCCTCACTGAACAGACTTGAAGAGGTTGGGGTAAAGTAAAAGGTATTTAATTTGCAGAGCTGTGGGCTAATGTATCAACATTCATAGAGTTACAGTGGTCACAACCCCAGGCAAATCACAGATTAAAAGATATCATCAGTGCCAGCAAGAACAGCAGTGGGCTCTACCTTAGCTCAACAGTACCTATGTTTACCATCCTCTTACCTCTTGGGTTTTCTTTCTAATATTTTAAATTTTCTAAATCCAATTAATTACATTGGGACAACATGATTAGCTGATCAAGGTTTCTTGATAAGCATTTACGAGACACAGAAGACACTACTGCCCAGATACCAGTTCCATCATGCACATGGAGCAGGAGTTATCAAAGCGTAACTTATGTGGGACAAAGTGAAATGAGCAAGGGATATGTCACTCCTGGAAGAAGGTCTTGTGATTCCAAATAAGTAGAGAGGATAAAAAAGTATCTCACCAGCTGAGATGGTCTTACCAGTCTGCTTTAGTAAAGAGTAGCAGCAGTGGTGCTGCCAGACAGCGCTGGAGATTGTGAGAAAATGAGAGGTTGAGAAAGATAGAGAAAGCTTGGGAAGAAGCTGTACAATAAAGTGAAAAATGATTGTATCAGATTTGCATCACCAATTAACCACAAATGTTTTGTGGTTGGTGTGTCAGCCTCATTTTATTTTGGGAGTTGTCTTTTAGGAGGAAGGACAGTCCATGTGCTCTCATAAACTAAAGATAAATGGAGGAGATGTCTGTTGTTCTGTTGAGTTACCAGTGATATTAAACATCCTTTTATTTCTCCTTAGCCTTTTCTCATAAAGCCAAAAGTATAAAATTAGCATGACACAAACATTAGCAAGGCCCCCACACAGGGATTACACAGAAATCTGCCAAGTGTTCTGCTAAACCAGAAACATGGTCAAAACTTGGAAGTCCTCTCAAGAAAAGTGATGTCACAAGCAAGGATGTTTGTAATTTTTGATAGCAAAAGTTTCCCTCCTGTGGTTTATTAATAGCTGCTCTGTGTGCTAGCCAAGGTGAGCGTGCCACGATAATGGTATGAGCAGTAAGTAGAAAGTGTTCAGCAGTGAGCAAATATGTAAGCAATAGACAGTAGTAATCCCAAAGAAGCAGTTCTCCTTTCAGCCTTTGTGTATCTATCCCTAATGTGTGTCATTTCCAAAACCTGTGAGAACTAAGCCTTAGTCTGATTTCTTCACATTTCCCGTTCACACACACACACTCTATTCTGGTATATCAATTCAGTTCCTTTCAGAGTCAAAGAAAATTACACTTTAAAGCTCAATACAAAGTTTAGCACACAGACAAGAGAGGGAAAAATACAATTATTGTTACTTATATACTTCTGTGTCACATCACTACTATGATTGCAGGGGCCACACCTAGCTACCCAGATACTTTCTTGGGAAGCGAAGCACAAGAGAGTATCTTGATGTCTCAGATGATTTTGTAACTACAGAAATTTAGCACAATTCATTTACTTACGTGGCCTAATAGTCTTTTCTGCAAATTTATGTGATGTTAAAATGCTAACATTAGTATGAGCTTCATAGATTTTAATATGCTGTTGAATTTTTATGTTTACCTATCCATTAACTGCGTATCTGTACTTCACATTAGGGAATAAAATTTACCAAGGAAATAATACACAGAAGAGATAAAGTCTTATGAAAGAAACAAATACTGAGTGTAGTTTGGCTGCCATTCAAAAATGCCAAATTCTGGTGTCTTAGTTCATTTTGGTGGGAGCCTTGCACTCAATCGGTCTAAGCTGTTGTCAGTGGTAGCCAGCAGAGTAATAGCTAACTTGGCTTTTGACAGATAGAGCTTCTTGCTAGCCAGCTGGGTTAATAAACAGTTTTGAAAGCATTTTTTATCTACTGTTAACATTGACAAAAACTTATAGTCATTGAAATTGAAAGTCTGAATTAGAAAGGAATCTTGCATCCTCCTGCCTGTATTGTATAAATACATTGCGTTTAAAAAGGTATTTTTTTGTTTGGATTCCTTTTATTTTCTCTGAACAAACACTTGTAATTTTTCTTTATTTTGAGCATACCATGTGTAAATGCCATTTTTTAGCATGGCTAAGCAACTGTCGAGGTTTTGTTCTTTGTCACAAACACAGATATCTATCAGTGAGAAAGGTTTAAATGACCTCTCTTGAAATTCGGATTTTGTCCTGAGTTCTAACAACATCTGATAAAGAAAAGTAACTAAAGAAATGTATCTTGCCCCAACTGAAGTCAAAAGAAACAAGCAGATGGTAGAAGAACCTGGAGGGAAGGTCCTGGATAGTGGCAGTCGCAATCTAAAATGCATAGTCTGATGGTGTATAGGTGAAAGTTATATTCCATTCTTTTGAGAAATACATTTAATGGCTTAAGTCACACTAGACTTTAATGAATGCTTACATTTAACACAGAATTAAGTTTCTTTGCTGAATTAGATCCTAAATGAGATAGTTTTAAAAAATAGAGTTTTCTAACCTTGTAGATTTTTCATCTCCAATTGAAATACTGGGGAAATTGTAATTTTTTAAAGGAGAAATAGACAAAATTCAGAACAAGATATTGTTACTTATTTCATATTTCTCCTTCTAGGTTTTTAAAAAGTAAGCCCCACAGATTTTGAAAACAGAAAGGATAAAAACAATTCAGAAGAGTGTATAAGGAGTACAAGCAAAGAAATTACTAGAAACAACTGACCTTAAACCAGTCTTTAAGGATGACAGGCTGCTAAAGTTAAAGGACCAGATGGACAAGAAAAGAATATCAAAGAAGGGACAGAAAAAGTCCTCAGCCTTTGTTTGAAGAACTTTTAGACATTTCTCATGCCATTATGTTATTGACTTGAAGAAGCTAATGACTTCCTTCGCTTCCTAGTTTCTATAAATTATGGGGTTTTTACAGGTAGGACAATGTCAGCTTCACCATGCACAGTGTTTACAGTTGGGAATGTTTTCAAGGAGAAAAGATAACTTTATCAGATTACTTTTCACAGTGTTTTCTCTGCAGATCCCCTAGGCACTACAAGATTCACTGCTGAAAGATTTGGGATGAAATCATGGCCAGTGGGAGTTTTGCCGTCAACTTCAAAAGAGTAAAATTCATCCTTGATCTTATTTGTTTAGCAAGAAAGTGCTTATTTTTCTATTCTTTTTTTGTGCACAAACTGCCAGCATTGCATGAAACAAACCGTCCTGATTTCCAGAGGGCCTTTCAAAAGCCGGGTGATTGCCAAAATTGCAAATCCAATTTGTTCACGGACTGACCAGTGTGTGATCATTCCAATTATATTTGGCACATGTCAAGTGGAAAAATAAAACCTTCCTCTTTTTGGTTCACTTATAAACACTTCAGAAAATAAACTACCAATATAATTAGCTGCTGAAATGCTTGGCAGGTTGCCTTGAAAAAAATCCCCACCAGAAGAAAACACACTCCATTGATTCTTCCCGAGCTTGCTCTTCAATAAGCTGCTCAGATCTTGTCCCCTGCACCTGCACTGATTAGTGTAATCCTCCTGACTGCCTGTGGGTACCCCCAGAAACCAGTTTTCCCACAAGTGAGGTCCAGGAACTGTGTTCAACGAGAGCTGGACAATGTGGCAAGACCATTCCCTCCCCCCCTCAGTCTCACCCTGCACAAGCTGTTGGTTAGGCCCATCTGCACATCAAATGTGCTCATTGGCACCCTTATTTAATAAGTGTGTTACTGATCCACGCTGAGGTTTTCTTTTTGTGCGTCAGTGAAAATGCATGACCCCATCGAGCTGCCTGAAACCCTGTGTAGGAGCTACTTTTTCTAGCAAACATCTTCCTGACCTCTTAAAAAAAGTCCTTCTCTTCTGCCTTTCACATAATCCCACCAAAAGGCAAATTCACGGAGCATGTAACTTGTTTTGTTGCTAGCTTGAAACACAAAAGCTCTTCCTTTTATTTCTTTATGGTTTTCATTTTCCTTCCCCGTAACTGTCATGAGAATAGCTTTGAAATACTCAGAAGCTGAGAAACAGAAAAATACACTGCTGAAGATGGAAAGCCAAATAGCAGGTAAATGTATCATGAAACACAAGCTTATTCAGCAAAACCACATGTTTGAGAAGAGTATGGCAAGAAAGAAAACACACCTTTGGGTTTTTAAAGTCAGCTTATACTTTGCCATCAGAACACTGCGAACCGTCCACTGCTTAATCTTTAAAAGACATTACTTCTGAAGCTGATTCACAGTCCCCTGGTGCTCTAAGTTCCACTTTGTGCTGTTAACTCTCACCCTATTTCTACAATCCCAAGCCTCAAGATTATGCAGATCCTGACCCCTCTCTGTGCTTGAATGCTTCTTAGCGTGCTGCTTGTTTAGAAAATTTGGTAAGTACCCATTTTGTGGGAAGACCATCAGTTAAAATATTAAATCAGCACCACCTCATGACCAATCTCTGTCAAAAAAAGCCCTTTTAGCCCCACAGATACCTGCTTGAAGCTACACCTCACTTTCTCCCTTGTATTTCTGTTCTGACAATCACTTTAAATTTTACACATCTTGTCCATCTCAATCTCAGTTCAGTTCTCATGTAGAACATAATCAAAAGCTGCAGCAAGTGTTTTAGACAAGTCTGGACAGTTTGTCTCTGGTTCATCACCCTTACCCAGGAATAGTTTATCACAAAAGCTGCCAGATAAGCCTTGTATTGTGGCACTTCTTCCATGTCTTTACTTATGTTTTTCTTCAAAATTGTTCTGGATTCATGAATACTGACGAATAGATCTGCAGATGCCTGGTTTGTGTTTTTCTTTCATTAAATATAGCTAGTAAGTTTATTATTCTCTAGTCAAAAGCTACCACAGTCAGTGTGATGGGTGTATTTATAACAGTTTCTACCAGTCTTCCAGCTCCATGTGCCAGTTCTGTCAGTGTTCTGGGATCATTTGATTGCTCTGGCTGAACCATGATGAACTATTGAAGACTGTCTGCTTTATTGTATACAGTAATGTTCATATCCATAATTCAGCTCTCACCATTTTCTATCAAATCTTCCCATTGAAAAGTGATGAACCACTTCATTTTAGAAGTTTCTCATCATGGGGAAATTCAGGTCTGAATTTATGTTCACATACACCATCTCATGAAATTGTGCGATATTGCTACCCAAAGACTGCATTTTGGGGAGAAAAACAGTTACACTTGTAAGGATAGGCAAACCCTAACAAAAATCCTATGAAAGTAGTTTTTAGGCAGGAAAGCTTGACAGCTAGTAAGGTAATGGATCTCTCTCACTCCTTTTCATTCAAGAACTACTACAAATGGAACAGATTAAAAACTTATAATTAACATCTTCTAGATGACTTTGTGCGCTGTGTTTCTGCTTTTTAAGGCAATGTAGCTTTTTAAGGCAATGTAGCTAGCCCCAGTTGTATGTATGGCATTGGGACACTGCCTCTTCTTTCTAAACCTGTATTTCTGGATGTGTGTAGATCAGCTCCTTAAGATGGTTCCAGACAGAAACTTAGCTTCCAGACTTTTGGTGCAGAGGAGAATGGTTTTCTTTTCTTCTTGCTTTTGACAAAAGTAGGTTTGATAATGTGTAAGCCACACCACTGGAATGCAGTAAATAAACATTTAAAAGATCTATTAACAGCCTCAGCCGGTTTATTTACCTAGCTCTAACTCAAATGACCTCAGTTTAAATCACAGTTCAGGCATTCATCCGTGCCTTGAGTTTCTGCATCCTGCCCTCTGGACAAGGACAAAGGAACTGAACAAAGAGAGATTTGGAAGTATGCAGGAACAACAGGCACAGGGGAGTACCAAAACCTCAGGACCCAGTCTTAGTGCAGAGGGCACTGTAGGCACTGCTTACAGCATATCCAGAATGTGAGATTCTGGGCAAGGGGACACAAATCTTCACATCCCAGAAGTCAAGCTATTGTAGTGCTCTACTGCTATTCTATTCTCTGCTCGTTTTTGTAAGTAGACCACAGAGAATGAAGGTAATGGACCCACTATTACAGAAATTCCCCACTGTTCCCTCCTTCCAAATGGATAAGACACCAACATTGCATTTCATGCTATGAAATTGTATTGCTATTCCTCAGCTGCTGGGGAGTATTTTCCCCTCCAAGCCCCTCCTGGGGTCAGTGCTATGAATATCGCCTCCAGCACAGCAAGCTGAGGCAGGCAGCAGCCAAGGATGGCATTTGGCTTGGAGATTGTTCAGTTATGTGAACATCAGCTTTCGCAATCTGATTCATTGCCTGAATGAAGGTTGCAAGTTTGCAGGCTGGTATGCTGACACGTTCAACACTAGCTTGTAGCTTTACCAGCTCTTTTGCTTAACCTGAAGAGGGTCAAGTTACAGTGAACATAAAAAGTCTTTAGAATCCCCTGTGCATTTAAGTTTCTCCCCTTCCTCCTCATTCCAAGTTCCATACCATCAGGAGTTCATCAGGAGTCCATGTTCTGGAGAGGTAATGAAGGAAAACAGTTATGCATACATTGTTCCTCATGGTCACATGAAATCTGTTACTCCAGTTGTCTAAAGAAGGAAAATGCTGCCTGCTGTCAACTACAGAGTTGATCAAGAATCTCAAAGGAAAGGTTTTCTGTAAAAGAGAGGAAAAAACCCAACCCCTGTCCCTCCTTCTCCTGTAACTTCAGCACTAAACCAGAGTCATCCAGCTTTGCTTGGACTTGTGCCTGAGGCATCCAAGAGCCCTCCATGACCTCATAAGGAAACAGGAGGACAGTTATAGTGGCCTCACAGTGTCTTAATTCAGTTCATAGCCTAAAATGAAGAATTACTTGAGACCATGGTTTAATGGAAGTAGAGGTGTGAAAAAGACTGAAAAAAATGCCTGGTGCAGACATATGTAAATAAAAGGCTTCAAGTACTTAATAATCATAGTGTATGCATCACAGGGAGGATTTTCTGGTAATATTTACAAGCAAATGGACAGTGTTTGTGTCATAAGTGCACAGCCTAACCTGAAACAGCACTACTTGTGTTTGGTTGGGTTTTTTCCCTTCTGAGAAACTCTTCTTCTTCAAATGTAAGGATGTAATTGTCTTATATATTATGGTTTCCATTTATAGCAAAGTCAGCATAGATCCTGTTAGTGCTGTTTAGTGGAAAAAAGAGAAAGATCTGGTTATTTAAACAGGTGCCCAGTCTCTATGGGACATGCAAATTGTGTGGAGCTTCATAAATAGGCATGCAGCTCTTATAGCTAAAACTGTTGCTGAAAAGGGTTACAAATATGTTTTTTCCCTAAAACAATGAGATCATGTATGGGGTTGCCTTAGATTAAGATTTTCTTTTTGATTAACTGTTGTCTCCTCCAAGAACAAACTGAATATTTAAGAACAGATCCTGGCTCCTCCCTTATCCTCTTTGCACTGCCTTGATACAAGGTGAGATGCTGACCTGAAAACATTTGGATTTGCTTTGCGATAAAATGCTAAATATCTTATTCTCATTTTGATTGTTACAGTCCTAACAGATATGCCAAATGATGCCTTTTAAGCGTTAAAACCAGTCAATACCACCCTGCAGCCCTCACAGTAATTGTCCCTTGCCAGCAGAGGCAAAGAAATGTATAGATAGTTCACTGGTCCTTTTCTGAATGTGAAATGCTTCATCCAGGTATCAAGCAGAAAATGGTGGGTGCTGTGAGGACAAAACTAACCAAGCTGCATATACCAAGGTGAACACAACCTCACTATGTACATAAACATCAGGTTAGCATGGGAGAATATATTTCATAAAGCAGGCACTTTGAGCTATTGGCCCTGTTCCCCTTCAAAGGCTGAACTTGGAAACTAGAATTAATAATTCCACTTGTTTTATAGACAATAGAAATACTTCTTCCTATCAAGCTTTCTCTCCCACAAATCTTTTTCTCTTTTTACTCTTCCGAAACTAATGACCTTATCATCTGTGCTCTCTAAAATCCTCTGTCACTCCTTTTTTTTAAAACATTAGCTAATTCATTAAAATAAATATACTCTGAGCAGTTGTTCTGCTCTCAGACTTTCTTAACCTGTTCTTGACCTTTCAATTCAGATTTTCTTCTACCTCAGACCCAAAGAAAAACTGTTTATCCCAAGTGCTGCTTGTTTATTTCATCTGTGTAGAAGTTTGCAGAATGACACACAACCAGGATGCTTATATTTTTTTTTTATAAATTACAGTATTTTAGCAGTACATATAAACTGGACTTCTTAAAGTGTAAGAAAAAAAACTAATAAAAAATGCTTTCATAGCATCATGGAATCACAGAACAGCCCAGGTTGGAAAGGAACTTGAAAAACTATCTGGTCCAATCTTTTGTGAGAATAGGAGTCTAGATATGCCTAGATGTCAGCTCCTATAATACCTAAGGATTATAAAATAGTGGAAATAATGGGAATAATTTTGTATACAGAACTGCCATTGAGTAGGTAATGTGACATTTGATGTTTGCTGTTCAGACTGTCCTTTACAGACAATCTGTGAAATTTTTGCACCTACTGTCACTGATGATCAAAGATCTGGTTGTGTAGTGCATTAAATGAACCATCAGTCATCATTTCTTTTCAAAGGAGCACTAGTCTTGTGTTTCTAAACTGTCGGTTTCATGCAGTACAAAAGCCTTTGGAGAAGTGATTATCCTGGGACCTGATGTTCCATACTTTGTGACGCATGTGCTTCTCTTCGTGCTCTGTTGGAAATTTGTAATGTCACTTTTCCTGTTGTTGATCATCAATATTTTTTAAGAGGACAGGAAATTGAAGTATATGCGTTTAAAGCCTTATTAGCAGAGGAATATTTCATGCCTATTGCCTGTTAATACAGATATTCTTCTCAATTTGTATCCTTTATGATTTATGGACTTGTTATTTTTCACTATGTTTTTCTGTGATAATCACCAGGTTAAGACGTTTGTCTCTTTGGATTTAGTTTTTTTCCTAGGAATTTCCTAATCAACCTCTCTTCATTTGGCTTCTTCTTGTGAATTATAAATACTTTGTCATTATTTTAGAAACTAAGGATTATATCTAAGTGTTTAATCAATAACTGGGTTTAATAGCTGATCTCTAAAATGTGGTTTGATGAAAGTTTATGGCCAAACTAAGACCATTACTAATTTAAAGGTGGAAATATTGGCATATGTGTAAAAAAACACTTTCATTCAAACTAGGCATTAATCCAACCCAAAGCCATCTAATTTGATTCAAACTGTCCAGGTTTTATGACAGTGGCATTTTTCCAGTTGTAATCAAATTTTAATTCACCAAAATGCACCAACCTGGTATTCTAGGTGACATTTACTGGAGCAACAATGTAATGGTAATATGTGTCTTCCTGAGGATGCAGACTTGTGCTGTCATCAGAGATGAGAACAACACCTTTAGCTGAGCGGGCAGCTGAGGGCAAGACTGAAAGCCAACTTGTCCATGTCTTGTGTCGGGGAAACAGAAACACCTACCTCTGCCACAAGGTATTTTCTATCATCTGATTCGAAGTTGAAGTCTTTGCCAAGGACTCAGGCGGGCTGAATAAAGTTTATAAGAAATTAGGTCACTTACTTCCATGCTCTAGGAATCACCTCAGTGATTAGAGGTCTATTATAAGACCTAGTACGAAAACAAGAATTTGTTCAAGAGAGACTAAAACTCAAATGTTTTTCAGGGAAAATGGCAGTGGCATTATAGTTTCATGTTCTCTGGGCTGAACAGAGCTTCATGGTGTAATCAGGCTTCCCTGTATTTTAGCTGTTCCCCTGTTTTCCTGGCAAACATTTTTCTCTAAAAACCAAATAGAAAAGACTTCCTCGTGACTGATAACTGATTCTAAACAGTATGAATTGCAGGCAGGTTTTCAAAAGCATTCTCTCTCAGTTCAGTCTGCAGTGACTTTGGAAATCAAAAACATTTCCCTCCTGCCCTCCAATGACTTTCATGAAGCGGTTTAAAAATCCCTGACTCTTTTCAGGTCACTGGCATTATTCCATGGATCTAAGCTCATATTGTCTTACCAAACCAAGAACATTCAAGTGTTTTTTGAATCCATAATTTTCCCATCCTTTCTACATGCAAAGTGGTTCTGTTTTCTCTTTAGTTTCTCCATAAATCTTAAGATACTTTCAAAATGCAACATAATTTATATTCATTGTGCTATGTGTATGTTTCCCAAAGGTGCCAAAACAGTAAACCTTGGATAACAGAGGAGTTATTGCTGATAACTCATCCAAGAAATATATGACAACTGTGATAGCATGGTTTGTTCTTAGTAATTATTTGTATTCTCTGAGAGATGGAAACTACTCCAGAGCCTGGGAACACAAAGCCTCTAATCCAGCTGTTAGAAAGAGACTATAGATTCACTAAACTGTCAGGCCATAGAGATTGCTTATCTCTTTGTCATTGCACTGGAGCAAAGGCAATTATTTCTGGCAAGCCTAGGCACAGGTTTCTCTCTGAAGGAACCTCAGATGGGGAGCGCCTGATTTCTCCAGGGAGAAACATAGTTGATCCTATTCATAAGCAAATAACTAGGTTAGTAATGAACATGAGAAAAGCCTGTAGAAGCAGATGGACAAAGGGAGAAGGACTGGAACCTCAAGTGACCACTGAACAGCAAGTCAGACATGTGGAGTTCTGGCAATAGCCTCATGCGCTCTCCACCTCCATCCAAGGTCAGCCAGGCACAAGCTGCTTTGCTCAGCAATGTATGGAAGCCACATCCTTGTGTGGGGCTGTCAGTGGAGCAGCAGGAGGATAAACTGGGTGCACAACTGCCCAGACCCATGGTGCTTAGCTGAGCAGTCCAGGAGCAGGCAGCATTGCCATGGTCTGCCTCGTGCGCACTGAAAGCCAGGGTATCCTTGTGAAGATGTGCAATATGAAATTCAAAACAGAGCAGGGTTATTTAGTCAGCAATATGTTTGCAATAGCAAGAATGGCTCCCTGGTCATAAGCATGTGTAGTAAATGCTTTCCAGAGACCAGCAGAGTAAATACAGATCCAAAAACCTCAAGGAATGAAAGGCACTGGGATCCCTCCCAGCCGTGTAATGTTACAGGCAACACTTAAAAAACACATCCAAGTTTAAAAATAAAGCAAATAAACAAGTAAGCATGTCACCCACCACCACTCCTTGGTATGTAACCTCTTACTGAGAAGTGAACTATCAGCAGAGCTGGTTATTGAGATTGCCACACGAGTAACTGTCAGCACATCTGGTTCTGTGATCCCAAGTCTGAAAGAATCCTGTTGTGAGATCTAAACCTCCACAGCATTTTCTTTGTGCAGAATGGCATGAACAAAGGTCTCTGGCTTTCATGTTAATTTCTCTAATGCCAAGAAGGTATGAGAGGGAGAAAAGGAGGAATCTCTAGCAGACGTGTCTAATTTGGGCCATATCTTGCCCTATTCACATTGTCTCCCACAGCACTGTGTTTAAAAAGGGACTGATGGCCCCAACTCCTGTGCTGCCCATGACCAGCAGCTGCTATGCTCCCATGACAAGCACAGCTGGGAACCAGAGGAGCCCCCACTGTTCAGAACAAACAGCTTGGTACTAGCCCTTCCCTCTTGCCTTGAAATACCCAACATAGCTGCTCCCATGCCACCTGGAGTAGCTGGCGGTGCAGTAAGGGGCTGTAGGTTATACGATGGTCAGATCTGGTCCTCCAGCTCATCAATTGTTTCCTCAGTAGCTAATGCCTTGAAATACCAATGTCAGGGGTCTCAAAGAATAAACTGAGTGTCATGGGTTCAGCAGTAGCAGTCTTTTTTCCCCTTCTCGGTAGCTGCTGCAGCACTGTGTTTTTGACTTTCGGCCTGGGAACAGTGCTGATAACACCAATGTTTTTAGTTATGGCTTAGTGAT